>JAPYYA010002077.1:0-14418 GCA_028533165.1 Leontopithecus rosalia | reverse complement strand
TTCCATTGTTGATGAGGAACTGTGATCATCTTTAGAGGGAGAGGGGTTCTGATTTTGAGTATTCTCAGCCTTTTTACACTGGTTTCTTCCCATCATTGTAAATTTATCCTCCTGTCATCTTTGAAATTACCAGCTTTCAGTAGGTCTCTTGAGTGGACGTCCAAGATGTTAGTTCCCAGGGCCAGGAACAGCGGTGTTAAGACTGATGGTGTTTTTCTGCCCAGGCTTCTCCTGTCTGGCTTCTTTCTTGTGTCCATAATAGGTGACTCTGCCTTCCCGGAGCTCCAAACCTCGGTCAGAAGGGGAACCAGTCGTGTTCACTCTGCGCCGAGGTGCCGGCACAACTGCTGCACCGGCCTCAGGAGTCAGCACTGGGAACCCATGCGGCTCCTCCAAACCTCGATCAGAAGGGGAGCCAGCCCCGCCTAGTCAGCTCCAAGAGCTGCCATGCGGAGGTGCCGGCGAAGCCACTGCGCGCGGTGCCAGTGAAACCACTGCCCCGCATGGCTCCTCCACTGGGAATCTTCTGCTCCTGAGTGACCAGAATTTGTCTGAAAGTGTGGCGTCCTCTAGTTCTATGAGCTTTAACTGCGAGCTGCAATCCCAAGATGTTAGCGATCGGCCATCTTGGATCAGCTTCTCTTTCTAACAGAATAGTTTATGGCTCTACTTTTTATATCTTACTAGTTAACACTTTCCTTCCCCAAAAGAGCAGAACAGCAAAAAAGTAAAGCTTCACTGGATATACTCAATGTGTAACCATTCCTCCATGGATATACTTGCTAAATTCTTGAAGTTTCAGCTTGGGAAATAGTAAATTTGGTGATGGAAGGGAAGAAAAAATGAAGGGAAATAACTCAGGCTTTTTTCACTTAGCTAACAAGCCAGGAACAGAAGGATTCACCCATGGACTTGGAAAGACTTGTACTCTTCCAAAATTTCTTTCATAAACTGGAAGTTGGTGAATATAGAGTGGCTGCCTGCTCCTTACATAACCCTAAAGAGCCATATTTTGATAGTCATATTACTAAGATGAAACAAGGATAATAACAGTTTATATTTACTAAGCACTTAGTATGTGAGAAGCTGTGTGCAAGGTACTTTGTATCCCCAGCAACTCTGTGAGGAAAGTGATAACATTCCCCTATACATAAGAGAAAAATTAGACTAAGAGAACTGGGTCCTTTATCAAGATCAGAAAGCTGTCAGTCATGGAGTCAGGATTAAACTTCAGGTATGACTTTCCAAAGCCCTCTGTTTTCCACTGTGACCACATTTCTTTAACCATGAAATCAGTGGTCAAAGTTTTGGTTGCTACTTTGAGATGAAGAACTCCTGGAGTCATTAAATTAGTATTTGTGCATTTCCTCAGCTATCTTTTTCTCTATGACACCTTACTCTATAGAATAAGTCAAAAATATCTCTGCATATGTGATTATCAAATAACCTACAAACTCAAGCCAGCAATCGTTGTAAGGCAAAAAAATAATATTTGTGCTCATGGATTTCAGAAGAATTTGGGTATACCCATGCCTGTGGCTCTAGGCCTTGGTATCTGAGGTGCTGTGATTGTTTACCAGTTCTGATGTCACCTACCTGCCATGGGTGTTGTGGTGTGTGATTTGAAAGGACAGCCAACAAGAGATATTCCCATTTGTGTAGGTACATGCCCATCACAGTTCAAGACTATTTCTCTTCTGCTCCCCTGGCACATGGACTGGCTGTGTAATTTGTTTTGCCCAACAGAATATGACAGAAGTGATTCACACCATTTTGGTTTAGGACCCAGTCTTTAAGAGACCAGGCAGTTTCTCTTTTCATTCTTGTTGGAAGTCCTGAGCTACTATGTAAAGAAGTTCTGCTACTCAACTGAACACATGACATGTGGGAAGAAATGCCACCCAACAGCCAGTATCAACCACCAAATATGTGAGTAACGCCTTCTCGCCTCATTATCAAACCACAGGAGAGTGCAGCCATGCAAGGATCCCAGCTGATACCATATGGAAGAGAAAAATGAATCAGCAGAGCCCAGCCCACTCACAGAATTGTAAGAAAGAATAGTTATTGTTTTGAGCTACTAAGTTGTGGAGGAGCTTATTATGTAGTAACAGGTAACTGATATAGGTAGGCTCACTATGGCTGTTGTCCCAGAACCCGCAAGAAAGCAAACATTTGCCTATCTTCCAGTGACCAGCATACAGTGACATATCCTGTTCACTGCAGGCCAACTGAAAGTAGGTGGGAAGAAGAAGACCATCCTGAGACCTGTTTTCTCTGGATCCTTAGTCATCATTGAATAAGACTGGCTCATCTAGCATGTTAAACAGAGTTGCTACAGGCCCTCTGAATCAATTAATCATCTCACTTCCTTCTGTGAACATTTCCTTCAATCTGTTGAACCAAGAAAGAAAAAAAAATAATATTATTTTAAAGCTATGAACCATAAATTTATGTGCTTGAGATTTCACTTCATAGAGCCCAACTACTAAGCTACACTTGACATCCCTAAGACTCTTCAAACTGTCTCCAGACAGCAGTTCTACATCTCAGCAAGAAGTGCAAATAAATTCTGCTGTCTATAGGCATCTTCTCTTAAGAGGCAGAATCTCACTACCTGCATGAGAAGGAGGAAATATTTCCTTCAAGTTCTCAGGATGTACCACAAGTGATACAATATTCTCAACTATGTGTTCTGTTCACAGGAAATATTTTCCCTTCAACCTACTTGGCACCAGACACATATAGGAGTAGAGACTTCAGAAGGTATATGATGTTGAAACTAGTGAAAACCTTGTTCCAGTTTTGTCTAATAAATGCATAAAGTTTTTAAACATCCTCATTTTACAGAAAAGCAGTCTCTACAAAATAAATAAGACAGAAAATAAGAAAATAATGAAACTCATTCTATAGTGAGTAAATTAACCAATTTAATTTGGGAAACGGCAGGGTAAGGGAAGACTTTATTGTAGGGGAATTACATCTGAATTTAGTAATCAGGAAGAAAGAACATCTGCCTGTGTCTTCATGACGGTGGATTGCTTTGGAAGTGACACTAAAAAAAGAGGGGACTGAGTAGGAAGAGGACTTCTGATCAAGGTCAGAAAGCAATGACCTTCAAACATAGGATGAGAAGGTCAATAGACAAAGAATAAGAAAACTGCCAGAGTCTTCAAGACCTAATAAAAAGAGGAAATTAGAATGGAAAAAGCCTATGCTGTGCATCTGAGAACAAGTATTCCTGGGACTAGTTCTTAAGCATCGTTAAGAGTTACCTAAACAGAGATAACATGGACATGAAAGATTTTACATTGTTTTGTTATTTTTTACTGCTAAAATTTTGAGGCTTATTGAAATTAGTTGTTTTAACACGGGCACAGGAAGAGAAAAATCACACACTGGGGCCTGTTGGGGTTGAGGCAGGGGAAGGGAGAGCATTAGGACAAATACCTAATGCATGTGTGGCTTAAAACCTAGATGACAGGTTGACAGGTGCAGCAAACCACCATGGCACATGTATACCTGCATGTAACAAACCTGCATATTCTGCAAATGTATCCCAGAACTTCAAGTAAAAATTGAAAAGAAAAAAGAAAAGAAATACAAGGCATGTAAGCACAGTTACGATTTATAAAGAACTAGGAAATAAAGTTTAGAAATTAGGAGGTACCTAAAAAAAATCAGTTGTTTTAATAAAGATCTCTCTTTACTTATTAAAAAAAAAAGAAAAGAATATTCTCTTTTCCATGCTGAGCAATACCATATTATGTCACAGGGTTTGAGCCTGTGACTCTACTTCACCAGTGTATTGAAAGCACATCAGAAGCTGGCTGCTAAAAAGGGAAACTTATCTCCCAGATCAAGGGAGAGAGTGATAACCGTGCACACACACCCTCTTTGCATTTGACCTTCAAGGCATCCCTTGGCTGCCACAGCTCTAACAAATTTCCTTGGTCAGAAAAGAGCAGCTTCTTCTCCCCCACTGCTGCTTCTTGGTTCTTAACATCTATCCTGCCTCAATACTTTAGTGCACTTTTGAGTCTCAGTTTCCATATACTCCAGGCAAACTTTGACTTAATTAACTGTGTTGTGTCACAGACTGGAAAAATACCCATAGTTAATCATTTTCTGGAGAAGGCACGTATTCCCTTTGGAACCTCGTTTTCATTTTTAAAAAGCCAACATTCCAGTGAACGTATCAGTTCCTTATTTAGAAAAATATTGTCTGCTCTTTGTAGGCCAGATTCTCTAACTCATTCAAACTAGAGTATCTAACATTTATGGAGTACTTACTCTGTGCCAGCCACTATGCAAAATGTCTTTCGACGATCCTCTGGGGGGCATACAATTCTCTTCTTCAGGTCTCAGATGAAGAAGCTGAGATGATCCCTGGCTGTGCCCTAGGGAGTGGCAGAGCTAGACTTTGACCTTTTATTCCCTGACTCTAGGGACTATTGCCTCCTGGGAGTGCAGAAATAGAGGTTACAGGTTACCGGACAAAGTCTCCTCAATCAGCTGTCAGAATGATTTCTGCAAAATATTCTCTCAAAAACGGGTTTGAATTTCTTAGCAATAACTTGATATTATGTACCACTGTAGTCCAATCAATCAAAAATTTGGTTTTTAAGAACTATACTGTTGATTTATAACAACAGCATAAATCTGAACTCAGTTCAGATATTGTACCCATATTGAGTACAATATGATTAAATATTTCTCAATTCATTTTTAGCAAGATATCTAAATTTATGCTACATCTTTTTCTCTTCATTTTGTACTAAAAGGAACACTGCCAATCAGTAGACTGTGTACCACCTATAAGTTTTAATAGAAAGAGGCAAAACAACTTAAATGGCCGTCAAGAGAACTTCCCCAACCTCCCTTTCATTGAAAGTGGTATTTTTTTCTGGATATCCTTTATTTATTCTTCTAGTTTGTTCTCCACACTTCTCAACCCTGGTGTCTGTCCCAGGAGTCTGTCACATTTGGAGAACATCAATATAACCTCTTGCCATTGGTTCTGGAGGAGCAGTGTCAGTGATCAGAGGTGGGAAGAGAGTGAGGGTGCTGATTCTTCCTCAGGCTCACCATGCTGGGCCATGGGTGGCCACATTGCCCCAGTGAGGGCCCTGGCACTGGTCACACAGCCCTCTCATATAGCTTCCCCTCCAGGTTCTAACCTCTCCTTCTATTTGTCCCTTCAGGCCTCCCACTGTTAGTTAAGACCCTGTATCAGCACAGGGTTACATGCCATCCCTTGTTGCTTTACTTAAGCCATGCCTATACCTTCGTAAACAGTCTTTTTATCAAACACTGTTCAAATTACTCAGTCTTAATGTGCCTTCTGTTTCCTGTTGAAATATTGACTGATACAATATTGAAAATGTTGGCAAGAACCTACAAGCCTCACCAAAACATGACTACTATATAAAACCCCTACTTAAGATACAATCTCAAAAATTACAAAAGGCAGCTCTTTTCTGAAGACCTGGCTTTCATTTATGGTGGGTTAATTACTCATTGTCTCTTAATCAGGTGAATAAAAGGTCTATTTTTCTCTCTGTGAGTAAAAATATTACCAATATGATGTAGCAATACAGAAAGGATCTCTATACCTTGATAATTATTGAAGTTAAGATTCCCTGACCTGCGATGCTGTTTAAGAGTCAAGAACATTTGGAAGCACCAAGGATCTTCCTTGCTCTTTCTGACCCCTTTGCCTTCCTGATTCAGTGTAACATAGAGGATCATTTCTCTCCAGAAATCTGAGATTCAGTCATTGTTCTGCCACTAGTACCTCTGACTTTGGCTATTTTGTCTAATCTCCCTAAGGCTTATTTCTATTATGGGCTGAGTGTTTATATTCCCCCAAAATTCATGTGTTGAAGCTCTAACCCCCAACATGGTGGTATTAGGAGATGAGATTACTGGGAGGAAATCAGGATCAGTGTGATCATGATGGTAGGGCCCCATGATAGGATTAGTGACCTTAAAAAAGAGATACTAGAGAGCTTGCTCCCCCTCCTGCATATAAAGATACAATGAGAAGGTAGCTGTCTGCAAGCCAGGAAAAGAGCCTTCATCAAAAACAACCCTCTATCAGACCTTGAAATTTCCAGCCTCCGAAACTAAGAAAATACATTTCTGTTGTTCAAACCACATAATCTGTCTTTTTTTGTTGTTGTTGTTGCTGCTGTTAAGGCAGCCTGAGATGACTGAGACAGTTCCTGTCCCTTTACACTAGAGATGATCATACTAGACAACTCATGTTGGAATTCTCCTCTCACATTTACTAGTTGCAGAGTCTTGATTAGCTTGGTTAACTGAAACTCAGTTTCCTTACCTACAATAATTAGAATAGTTATAGTAATACTTTTAGGTTTGTTGGGAGGATTCAATAAAACAATCTAAGAAAAGTACTCATCACAGTGTCTGGCACTTACTAAATCTCCATATTAATCATCATTATCACTTCTATGGAAACACAGAATGAATAACTACCAGAAAAAGGGTGGAATTAGCAAAGCCTTCTTAGAAGAAATGAAGAAGAAAGGAAGCAGGAGAATATCCTATAATCAACCTTTATTACACTCCCCAAATATCTAAACCAATGTTAGCTATGTAACAACAAGTGCTACCTGCTCTTTGATTGATGTATTAACATTTGAAAAAATAATCGAACTATAAATGCCTGAATTGACCAATATAGAAGTTACATTATGAGCAACTGAAGAGCAACTGTGGAAGGTGAGCTGACTAGCAAGGAAGGAATTGAAGGGGCACCTTATGAGTTCACTGATTGCCCCTTTGACATGGGAAAGGAGGCAGAGATAATGTGGGGAGCCACAGAGAGGATGAACTTAATCTTGAACCTCTGTATGACAGCATAAACACCCTTACTAAATTCTGCGGATGTGAATTCCAAAATTTACCAGGTTATACATTTTTTCAAGTCAAAAATCACATTTGATTTTACATTTGGCCCACGCTAACTAGCAGCATCTCAGAGCAATGAGCACGTAGTAGATTTCTACGCATACGCTGAACAGATCATTGTTGAGTAGACTGTGCCTCACACTGCCAGTTCATTGAAGAAGATTTCCTGGAAAATAAGAATCCAAGGAAACACTTGAATGACAAGAACAAGATGGTGAATGGGTTCAGGCAAAGCAGTTTATTACCAGGCAGAAAAAAAAAAGCCAAGAAAGGGTCAGGTTTATAACTAATTTCTTATAGATTTTTGGAACCCTAGTTTTCAAATGTTGTTTTTAACAAAAAAATTTGTAAAGTTCAGAAGAAGAAAGGAAGGAATTGAATAGGCAAGAGAATGAGAAGAAAGAGACAAAAGAGGAGGGGAGGAGGAGGAGAAAGAGGAGAAAGGAAGGAGGGTAGAAGGAAGAGAAAAGGAAGAAGAATAGTGACCTAAAACCTGTGAAGGAAGCCCAGAGACAGACTGAAGTGAATACTCTACAAAGGTCAGGAGATCTTACTTCTCCTTCTGTAAGAAATGTGGAATATTAAAACCAGTTGTAGGACGAGGTGACTCCACAAACCACGCCTGATTAATATGATTAAGGAAGATCAAAAATCGCTCAGTTATAGACCCTCATCCCATGTTTCTCTAGATCTGAAAAGGTTCATTCAATAAATATCCATGGAGTTTTAGGGGAGCTCACCACTTTGCTAGGCCCAATTGCTGCAGAGTAATGGAAGATCACAGAAGGAACTACAATAGCTATCTAATCTCAATAACTTTCCATGTTGAATGATAGAAAACACAGGTAAAGGACTATATAAAAAAAGAATATCACATGTGGGACAGATTGACTCAAATGCCAAAAATTTTAAATCATTTTTAATTAAAAGACTGATAAGAAGAAAATGAGTAAAAGAAGATTTCTAATAGAATGTGAGTCTGAGAAATACCCTGAAAGAAATGGAGGATCTGGCTTGGCTGGAGTAGGTAAGAGCATTTCAAATTAGGCTTCGGGAATGATCTCAGGAAAAGTCTGACAAAAATAGGCAAGATCTATTTATCACTTAGAAATTGTGTTCTGTGCTTCTACACTGTTGACTGGAGTATAAATTAGTTCAACCAATGTGGAAGACAGTGTGAGATTTCTCAAAGACCTAAAGACAGAAATATCATTTGACCCGGCAATCCCATAACCGGGTATAGACCCAGAGGAATATCAATGGTTCTATTATAAAGATACATGCATATAATTGTTCTATTATACAGCTCATTGCAGCATTATTCACAATAGCAAAGACATGTAATCAACCTAAATGCCCCCCAATGATTGACTGGATAAAGAATATGGGTTATATCATGGAATATGATGCATCCATAGAAAAAAAAGAGATTAACTTTCACAGGGACATGGATGAAGCTGGAGACCTTTATCCTTAGGAAACTAACATAGAAACAGAAAACCAAATACCACACAATGTCACTTGTAAATGGAAACTAAATGATGAGAACACATGGACACACGAAGGGAACAACACACACTGGGGCCTAGCAGAGGGTGGCAGGTGGGAGGAGAGAGAGGATCAGGAGAAATAACTAATAGGTACTAGGCTTGATACCCGGGTGGTGAAATAACCTGCACTACAAGCCCCCATGACACAAGTTTACCTATGTAACAAACCAGCATATCCTGCTCATGTACCCTTGAACTTAAAATGAAAGATATTTTTTAAAAAGAGAAATTGTGTTTCAAACCCCCAGAAAGAGTATGTTGAGTATATTCAGGGTTCATTTTTCTCCAGTATAAAAGAAGTCCAAGCGGAGCTGAGCCAGGTCTGTTGCGGTACTCCTTGATGTCGTTAGAGATTCAGGTTCTTTCTAGTTTTCTATGTCACCAACCTTTGGGCATGATTCTCATGCTCTTAAGATAACCGCTAAAGCTCTACCCATCCTATACATCTTTCAGACAAAAGGAAGAAAGAAAAGCTAGGACAAATAGGCATATACTTCCCCTTTGAAGAAACTCCCCAACAACTTCCATTTATATCTCATTGGCAGGAATTCTGTCACACAGTTACCTACAACCTGCAAAGGAGGCTTTAGAATTTAGCTGTTTAGCTTGGCACATTGCTATAGCCAATAGAATCAAATATTTTAAAGTAAGGGATAATTCTAGAGTTCAGCAAGAAATAATAGGAAAAAGTTTTCACTCCAAAATGAAGGGTACATGTAAGAAACTGACCCTGTAATTTGTGACCTCTTTTGTCAAAGACAGAAGACGGAGTTCAAGTCAAAGTGAAAGTTGTCGCTCTTGCAAAGCAGGCTGGTTTTCAAAAGATGGGTTAAAAGATTGTCGTGGAACTCTTGAAAACCTGCATGCAGAGGAATTAAGAGCAGATTTCTTCCAAATGCAATGTCAATCAGTATGGAAATGTGCTCAGGACCAACCAAGCACACAATAGCACATGGCACTCAGTATGACAGTTTACTCTTTTAGGACCATGAACTTACAAATACATCTTTTAAAACATTTAAGCTCCCCTTGCTGATATTTGGTGCATTTTCAAACTGTCTTTATGTGATTTTGATTTCCCATCAGTTGACTTTAAAATATAAATCAATAAGCTTCCACAATAATTTTTACCATTTTGGAAAAAGTAGGATTTTTTTAAGAATATAAATGCACAGGCATACCTGTGAGAAATTGTGGGTTCAGTGCCAGACCACCACAATGGCATGCATAGCACAGTAAAGTGGGTCACATGCATTTGTTGGTTTACCTGCACATATAAAAGTTATCTTTACACTTTACTGTAGTCTGCTGAATGTACAATAGCATTGTGTCTTTAAAAAGTACATACCTTAATTTAAAATACTTTATTGCTAAAAATGCTAAAGATCATCAGAGCCTTCAGCAAATTATAATCTTTTTGCTGGTGGAGGGTCTTGCTTCAATTTTGATGGTTGCTGACTGATCTAGGTGCTTGTTGCTCAAGTCTGGGTGACTGTGGCAATTTCTTAAAATAAGACAACAATGAAGTTTGCCACACTGACCTGTCCATGAAAGATGTCTCTGTAGCATGTGATGCTGTTTGACAGCATTTTACTCACATTAGAACATCTTTCAAAATTTGTCAGTCTTTTCAAACCCCGCTGCTGCTTTACAACTAAATTTATGCAATATTCTAAATCCTTTGCTGTTATCTCAACAATGTTCACAGCATCTTCACCAGAAGTAGATTCCATCTCAAGAAACTACTTTCTTTGCCTCATCCATTAGATGCAACTTCTCACTGGTTCGAGTTTTATCATGAGATTATGGGAATTCATTCACATTTTCGGGCTCCACTTCTAATTCTAGGTCTCTTGCTGTTTCCACCACACCTGCAGTTACTCCCTCCACTGAAGTGTTGAACCTATCTGTGAGAGTTGGAATCAATTTCTTTCAAACTCCTGGTAATGCTGACATTTTGACCTCGTCTCATGAATCATGAATGCCATTAATGGCATTTAGACTGGTGAACCCCATGTAGAAGGTTTTTAATGTGCTCTGCCCAGATTGATCAGAGGAATCATATCTATGGCACGTATAGCCTTGTGGAATGTATTTCTTAAGAGTTGAAAGTCAAAATGACTTCTTGATCCATAGGCTGCAGAGCGGATGTTGTGTTAGCAGGCATGAAAAAGAAAATGTATCTCTTTGTACATCTCCATCACAGCTCTCAGGTGACTAGATGCATGGTCAATAAGCAGCAATATTTTGAAAGAAATCCTTTTCCTAAGCAGTAGGCCTCAACAATAGGCTTAAAATATTCAGGAAACCACTCTGTAAATAGCTATGTTATCATCCAGAATTTCTTACTCCATTTCTAGAGCACAGGCAGAGTATATTTCACATAATTCTTAAGGACCTTAGGTTTTTCTGAATTGTAAATGAGTACTGGCTTCACCTTAAAGTCACTAGCTCCATTAGCCCCTAGGAGCATCTGTGATCCTTTGAAGCTTTGAGGCCAGGTATTGACTTTTCTCTACAAAAGTCCTAGACGGTAACTTCCTCCAACAGGAGGCTGTTTCATCTACATGGAAAATCTGTTGTTTAATGTATTCACCTTCATCAATAATCTTAGCCAGATCTTTTGGATAATTTGCTGCAGCTTCTCCAATAGCACTTGCTGTTTAATCTTGCAATTAGATTATAAAAATGGCTTCTTTCCTCGAACCTTATGAACTAATTTCTGCTACCTTCAACCCTTTCTTCTTCAGCTTCCTCAACTCTCTCAGCATTTAGGGAATTAGTGAATTAGGGCCTTGCTCTGAATTAGGCTTTGGCTTAAGAGAATATTGAGGCTGACTTGATTTTCTATCTAGACTACTAAAACTTTCCCCATATCAACAATAAAGCTGTTTTGCTTTCTTATCATTGTTGTGTTCACTAGTGTAGTACATTTAATTTCCTTCAAGAAATTCTTCTTTGCATTCACAACTTCGCTGTTTTGTGCAAAAGGCCTATCTTTCCGTACATTTCAGCTTTCAAAATACCTTCTTAATCATTTCTAGCTTTTGATTTAAAATGAGAGACATGCCACTCTTCTTTTCACTTGGACACTGAGAGGTTATTGTAGGGTTATTAATTGGTCTGTTTCCATATTGTTGTGACTCAGGAAATAGTGATGTCCAAAGAGAAGAAGAGAAACATGGGAATGACTGGTCAGTGGACCAATCACAACACAAACATTTATCAATTAAGTTCACCAACTTACACGGTAGTTGTAAGTTCACCAACTTACACCAACACCACGGCAGTTCGTGGTGTCCCAAAATAATTATGACATTAACATCAAAGATCACTGATCACAGATCACCATAATATATATAATAATGAAAAGTCAAAAACATTTTGAGAATTACCAAAATGTGACACACAGACATGAAGTGAGCACATGCTGTTGGAAATATGGTGCCGATAGACTTGCCTGACACAGGGTTGCCACAAACCTTCAATTTGCAAAAAAAAATATGCTATCTGAAAAGCACAATAAAGTGAATGCAATGAAACGAGGTATGTTTATAATTTCTTATAAATATTGTCAATATTAACTTAATACATAAGCATGTTCTTTGAAGTTATAAAATCCGAGAGGCATTCTACCAGGAAAAGGCCAGCCAAATCCATGTTCCACAGAGTAATCCTGCACTGTGCAATGTACATACTGAAAGCCCAGCAAGATGAAGGGTAGAAGAATGGTTATCAGAGGCTGGGAAGGGTAGTGGGGGAATGGGGGAAGTGGGGATGGTTAATGAATACATAGAAACGGGAATGAATAAATAAGGCCTAGCATTTGCTAGCACAACAGGGTAAGTATAATCAATAATAATTTAACTGTATATTTTTAAAATAATGAAAAGAGTATAATTGGATTGTTTGTGACACAAAGGATGAATGCATATGGAAAGGGAGACCCCATTTCCATAATGTGATTATGTACTGCATACGTGTATCAAAACATCTCATGTACCCCATGAATACATACACCTATTATATATGCACAAAAACAAAAAAAATTAAAAATTATTTTTAACAAAAAAGATATAATCACTTATGGTAACAGGGCCCTTTCATAGCTCAAAGCCAGTGAGGCCACTACTTGCCCCATAGTCTATGTGAATTGCACCCCTGGAGTACAACTTCATAGACCATCCATGCAGTGGCCCTGGTAACAAGTGTATATGGAAGAGGATGCACTTCTATAATTACAGTGCGGCAATTACAGAAAATAATTTTAATACTTTATTCTTATCAATATTTTACAATCTTAAAAATTTTACATGTAAACAAGTCTGGCTCCATATTTTTAACAGCAGAGGAAACATTTTCAGGACTGTTTAGTCCTTATGCAGGGTCACAGAAACCATGGCCAGCTGAGTACACCTGGACCTAAATAAGCTGAGTACACGTGGATCTTGAAGTTATTCAGATCATACCATTGTCAACTGACATTTACCATTATGCATGGCGAATGCTGAAAGAATACATGTCTCTTTTTCTTCCTTTGCTTATACAAATAATAGAGGAGCCTTGATGCTATAAAATGTTAATTCACTTAATTATATGGTTTAATAATTTTTAAAAAATCTTCAGCCCCCTCATATCCAACACTCATGCCTCACAAACAAAACAAAACAAATTTCTTAGTTTCAGTTTATGCTAAAGGCACTAGACTTGGAGTCAAGAGGCATAGGGTGTATTTCTAACTCTGTAACTAGTAAGTGTCCTAATCTCTAGGGACCTCAATTTCTCCTTGTGTAAAAAAAAAAAAATGAGTTAGAGCCTCCATGGCTTTTCAGCTATACGGTCCAGGATTCAGTGCTGGCCTGCTTAAAAACCCATTTAGTCTACTGAAAGGAGTTGGCTATTCCAAAAGTAAAACTCCCTGACAGTAAAGAATAACACCAGACAACAATGCCAGCCCGTGTGACAAGATGGCACCATAAACAGACAGCCCAGAATATTTGTTCATAAGACTAGTGGCTGGTAGCTCATCAGCTGCCTGGAGCTGCTATAGATTCAGAAGAAACTTCTTTGTTTGGCTCTCCTCCCCTAGTTCTAAAATTCCAGTAGCTAATTTGAGATTTAGCACTAATAGATCAATGTTGTATGTGGCTTAACACACTTACAAGCTTGTGGAAATAGGTTTATTGTTTATACATGCTTGGTTCATGACTTCCAGAAGAAGATTTGGGAGACCATCCTGCTCTGTCTTCTCAGCTAACCCTCCTCATAATAACCCGGGATTGTCTTTTAAAATAGGACAGTAAACTGTAGCCATGCCAAACTACATAGAAGAACTCTGAAAAGGACATGGTAAGGGAAGAAAAGCTCACTAAACAATGCAAAGATACATTTTCAAATTTTACTTTTCCTAAAGTTCAAGGCATCTGTTAGTTTATTCTAATAGAAAGATTGGATTTAGGGAGATAGATGCTTATACCCTCC
Organism: Leontopithecus rosalia; assembly: GCA_028533165.1. Taxonomy (NCBI): domain Eukaryota; kingdom Metazoa; phylum Chordata; class Mammalia; order Primates; family Cebidae; genus Leontopithecus; species Leontopithecus rosalia. Next base: position 451 of record JAPYYA010002077.1, on the reverse strand, counting down.
CCACTACGAGCAACAGACATACACACACACGTTTCTCTCGAATTCTTCCTGTGTCCCTCCAGTTTCCAATTCTTTCTTAAAGCCACCTATTCATTTTCTCTACTTGCATTGCATTTACCTTCTCCCACCTAAGTTTCTACATTTATTCCCACATTCTTTCTTTAAAAACTTCCTAAAACCTTCTCTCCAAAAAATATCCCCAATTTTTCAAATTGTAGCCAAGAATTTTTTTAAAACTATAAACTTTGAAATGGTTTTACTAAATGCTTTCCAAATTTTTTTATTTTAACATTGACAATTCACAGAAAACTTAAACATTTGAACATGTAATCAAATAGCATTTGATTACAATAGTATTTACATAATAATCATGGGTAAACCTGTCTTTAAAAAAATAAAATCATTGAGCATTATAATTCTTTCCATCCCAATGCCAGCCCATATCTGTTCT
>JAPYYA010002076.1:0-14419 GCA_028533165.1 Leontopithecus rosalia | reverse complement strand
ACAACCCCTCCTGTGGCTACATTCCTTTCCTTACCAATGTCTGCCCTCCAGGCCAGACACCAGGTCACTCTGGAAATGCAGGATCTTGCCTGAGTCACCTTCATTTTATTATTTAGAGAGAGATTCCTGACCCTTAATAATGTCACCTTTTATGTGCATGCTATTTGTTTTATAACACCTTCCTATATATTTTCTTTATAAATATTTTTTGTAAAATAAATGTACATGGTAAAAAACAAAAAAACATGGTTCAGCAAGACATAAAATGAAATAGGAAGGTCTTTCTCTTCTCCATCCTTCTGCCCTCCTCAATTCCACTCCCTAAATGGAACTACTGTAGGCCGGGTATGGTGGCTCATGCCTGTAATCTCAGCACTTTGGGAGGCTGAGGCAGGAAGATCACTTGAGACCAGGAGTTCGTGACCAGCCTGTCCAACATGGTAAAACGCTGTCTCTACTAAAAATACAAAAATTAGCCGGGCATGGTGGCACATGCCTGTAAACTCAGCTACGTGGGAGGCTGAGGCAGGAGAATCACTTGAACCTGGGAGGCAGAGACAGCAGAGCTGATATCACACCACGGCACTGCAGCCTGGGCAACAGAGCAACACCTTGTCTCAAAAATAAAATAAAATAAAATAAAATAAAAAATGTTACCACTGTAAAGAATTATATATTTTTCCTTTCTCTCTCAGATTTTCTTCACACAACATTTGCAGGACTGGATTATGGCAATTTACATTTTATCACTTTCTACATGAAGATAATAATATTCAAAGAGGTTAAGTGTCTGTACCAAAGTAAACCACTCCCACCCAACCTCACACACACCTCCTGGGTTCAATACATTTAACAATAGCGTTAATGAGACTTGCTGGGTTTGATTAATGACATAAGGGCGCTCAGCTCTCAGGAATGCACCCAGCGTATGATGGCAATCATTTAAATTCTGTTATCATAATAGACTCTATGCTATTACACAAAATACAATACATCATATCATTATAAGCACAATTATCCCAAAATGGCATTAACCACTAAACGTGTACTCCTCTCTTGCAAAGATCCCTGTTTCCTCTTGTTTTCCCCGGTGTTTCCCTTCCCTCCCCTGGGGTCCAGCCCCTCCTCTCTGCCTTCAGATAGGACGATGCTCCGCAGCTGACTCACCATCACTACAAACTAAACGAGTTCAAAATGAAACTCATTGCCTACTCCCTTGCTCAGGTATCCCCGCTTCTGTTCATCCCTGCTGACTTGTTCTTCTGAATCATGTTCATCCCAACCCCTCCATTTCTGCATTTCAGCATCTTGGGCATCCAGGACCTCCTCACTCAGTTCCAGGTAGGAGAGACACCCCTGGACTCCAGGACGCCTGCCCCACTGCCCCTTACCACCGCAACTACCTCCGCATTCTTCCTAAACTGACCTCAGCTTCATTCTCGACACAAACCAAGCCCCATGCCTGGGCCTCTCTCTCTACCAGGCCAAATTCTCAAGATTTCTCAGCGTGACCTTTCCTCTGCTCCCTGCTCTTGACCACTCAGAATTCCACATTTCATTCAGGTGGTCCTCTTCCCATCCCTTTCTCAGACTGTTACTGACACCATGACACTATAGGAAAGGTCAAAGACAAGTTCATAGCTTTATAAAAACTATTCTTTGGGATAAGAGATATTGAGAATCCTTTGGGCAATGAGCCTCAACTTCTACAACTGAAAAATGACCACAGCAGATGCCTATTCCATTCACCGAACAATTAAGGAATCAAAGGAGACAAGACATGATAACACTATCACTAACTAACCTGCTGGTTACTATGTGCCAGGAATAGAATTCGTGTTTTATTTCAATAGACACCAGGCTCCTAGTGGCCTGGGGCTCTGTACTGTGGGGAACACAGTGTTTTCTGTTTATTATCCCACTTATTTCTCCTTTCACTCCTATTACCCTATTTTACAGATGGGAAAAATTAGCAACAAAGAAGTTTTGCAACTTGTTCAAGATCCCCCGTATGAGGCAGGGTTTGAACCCAGGTCTATCTGAAGGCAAAGCCCATATTCATTACCTTTACTCTAAACACCTCCAATTAGAAAAAGTAGTTTTAAAATTATTTTCAAAGTATTTACCATGCACATGTGAAATTGGATTTATAAGTATAGTTAAGAGTGAGCAGGGGATCAGCCTGCTTCTGATTAAGCAGAATAATTCATTTGAAGGCTCATATTAGTTTGCCAAGCATTTTAGAGCTTTTTCTATTCAAATCATCATGATGATCTCGTATCTATCAAGGCTGAACTTGTCCCAGGGGAAAAGAGGTGACCTGTGCAAGGTCACTCACTTCATTTAGTGGAAGAGTTACTGCTCAAACCTAAGGCTTCTGTCTTAAGTCCAGGGTTCTTTCCACCAGGTAGAAACAATATCCACAAACAGAAAAGAACCTTCGTCGGCCTCCTTCTAGTTGGATGCAAATCCCAGCCTTTGCATATTTAGGCAAATGCTGGGAACTACATGGGGAACATCCTCCTCCATTTTTACTAGGGGCAGGTGCAGAGTAGGGGACTGTGACCTAAGCTATTGTTGTATCCTTCCCTGCTTCCTGATAAGGAGGAATCAGTCCAGCATCTGTGGCTCCTGTATCGCACAACTGACTCAGTTACACTCCCAGCAAGCAAGGGACAATCTAGGTATGGAAAGACTGACAGGAGACTCCAGGTATGGAAAAGGCACCAAGCCTCCCAAGATCCTACCTACAGTTCTTTCACGTCCCATACTCCAAGAAGAAGAAAAAGAACACCCCAAAGTGTTGTGTTCCCCACCACACTCACCTGTTCAAGAAGGCATTGCCGAAGGCATTGAGTTTCCTGAAGGGTTTCTTGGGATCCACCACCAGGGCGTTCCCAGGGATGATCCCCTCCATGTCTCCCCGCATCACCGCAATGAAGGAGTCCGTGGTGGGTTCAGGCCCAATCCTCATGCCTGGGAAATCCTGCTCCAGCAGGTACCTGGCAGAAAGGAGCACAGTCATAATGCATGTGTTCTGCTCAAGATCGACACAGCATGTCTACTATAAGACAGACACGGTGCAAGTCAGAGGGGAGGGCAGAGCCGCAGCAGCAGGATCTCATGGCCGAGAGAAAAGCCTGCTAGATAATGGAGTCCAAAGAACTTTGTAAAGGAGGTGGAATTTCAGCTAATCTTAAAAATATTCTGTTTTTTGGTCCTTATCTTTTTCCTTTTCTCAATTAGTTGGGGGCTGGGGGGATGGAGGAGCAAGATTTCAGCTTAGAAACAAAGCTTGGATTGAAATGATTCTTACACACAGTATTACAGACTCCATAACTGAAAGTAACCCGCTGAGTACCCACACAAAGGCCTGGTTAGAACTAAACCATTTATAGACTCTGCTGGCTTTTCATTGGTCTTTATTTAACCAGTTAGCTGTTTAATATAAAAATAGCTTATGCGATACAAAATACAAACAATATAAAAGGTACACTATGAAAAATGAATATCCGTCTTAGCCTACATTTTTGGTATCTGTGTTTTGTACCCTGTATCCTTCTAGAAATGTATCCTTCTAGAAATGTCTCAGGCATACAAGTACTATGTTATTAGGTGTTCATACACATCTACACATTTATGATCTTATTTATGTATTTTTTTAAGATGGAGTGTCACTCTGTCGCCCAGGCTAGAGTGCAGTGGTGTGATCTCGGTGCACTGCAACCTCCGCCTCCTGGGTTCAAGCAAGTCTCCTGCCTCAGCCTCCTAAGTAGCTAGAATTACAGGTGCCCATCACCATGCCTAGCTAATTTTTTTTTGTATTTTTCATACAGGTTTCGCCATTTTGGCCCGACTGATCTTGAGCTCCTGACCTCAGATGATTGGTTCACCTTGGCCCCACAAAGTGTTAGGATTACAGGCATAAGCCACCATGTCCGGCCTGATCTTATTTTATTTTGAGACAGAGTTTCACTCTTGTTGCCCAGGCTGGAGTACAGTGGCACAATGTTGGCTCACTGCAACCTCCGCCTCCCAGGTTCCAGGGATTCTCCTGCCTCAGCCTCCCGAGTAGCTGGGATTACAGGTGCCTGCCACCATGTCCAGCTAACTTTTTGTATTTTTAGTAGAGACAGGGTTTTATCATGTTGGCTAGGCTGGTCTCGAACTCCTGACCTCAGGTGATCCACCTGCCTCATCCTCCCAAAGTGCTGGAATTACAGGCGTGAACCACTGTATCCGGCTGCCTGATCTTATTTTTTAACATAGAAGCAAACTGCACACCTTTCATTCTTTCTTTATTGTCATTATTCATTTAATTCCAACTTTCAAAGAAGAGACTACATTCAAAATGCCTTATGTAGTACCTGGCAAAAACGGATATTTTCAACAAATGAGTCTTCTCTTGTGCCCTTGGCTGTTAGGCAGTTTCATTACAAATGTAACAGTATATGGGGGGATTCCCAGATAGAGATTATAATTGTGCTATGTTTTTAAATATGTGTTTGGTTTTTTACCTGCGCTACCTAAATAGGTGTCAAAAGTTACCTTTTATCTGTCAATGCCTTCCTTCTGCACCCAACACACACACACACACTCCCCCGGCAACATACGTATGTGTCATAACCACGAAGGATGCTGTACTGTGAACAGGCAGGAATGTACAGATCCCGTGATGATTACAGGAATATTATCAATGCACATGCTTATTGTCATGCTTAATATGTTCAGGACACAGCAGGACAGATCCATTCCTCTTAATGACAATGCAGAATTGAATTCAATTCTATGGATTATTACTGGCTAATTTAATGGCCACATTGCTGGTCATTTAAAATTTTACAAATAACTGAACTATTTCAGTTCTTCCTAGATGGAAGAAAAATGGCAGTAGGGGAGTTTACACATTATCCCAACCAGAGAGGTAAAGAAGAGGAAGGGAGTTTGTTTATTTTTATGGAATGGTTTTAAACATGTTCTCTCTCTGTCCTTTTGTTGGGCCAGGAAGGGGCCAGAGGTCCAAGATCTGGTCCTGTTCACTCACTGTGCAGCCTCAGGCAGGCGCCCTCCCCTCTCTGGGCCCCATCCTCTCTTCCCTTTAAGAGACTAGACAATGTGATAGCTCAGGTGCCTTCTGTTCTAAACATCTGCTCCCTGATCTACTGACTGAGGGATGATGCATTTCTGGGTGGTGCCCACCTGCAGTCACTCACACTTCTACAGCACTGCCCCTCATTGGTGGCCACTCCTGAAAGGACAGGGGGATGGTGAGCAGACTGCTCCTCTGAGTTTCTGGCTGTGGCCAAGGAAGGCAGGTGACTCTCTGCTCTTCTCTGCACCTGAGTGGTGAGAGCCCAAAGTCCCCTGCCCCTCTACATAGCCCCCGTTAGAAGCCAAGGGCAAATGGCCAGAAAGGGAATGCGAATGCCTCTAAGAGCCAGCCAACCCTCCAGGAGCTCAGAACAGCTTGGAGCCAAGAAGTGTGAGGCTGGGCTGAAGGAAGGCACTCAGAACTACCTTGGATTGGGACCGGCCAGAGGAGAGCCCTGGGCATCTTCCAAGACCTCGATGGACAGGAGCTAAGAGATGTTGCCCAACAAATGCAGGCCCTTGGGGTGAGCTCTCCCTGAGTGCTGAGAATCTCCCTCCTGCTTAAAACCTTGGAGGCCTGTAGTTATGCTCAGAGGGAAGAGCCAGGGGGTCCTCAGAAGAAGAGACGTCGAGACAGAGCCTGTTAAGTTGGGAAAGAAACTTGGCAATCTCCTGGTTGGTGGTCTTCAGCCTGCTGCACATCCCAGCCCCATGTGGGGCTTTAGCTCTAGGTGTCCATCAGGAGTAGGCCCTGGACATTGCTACTTCTCCAGGCTACCCAGCTGATTCTAGGTCCAGCCAGTGTCGGTAACCTACTCTGGACTCAGCCCTTCATGTGACTGAAACAAATGCTGACATTCCATAGCCTTTCCACATGTGGCACATTATGCTAACTGTTTTGACAACAGCATCTCCTTCAGTTCTCACAGCAGCCCTACAGATAGGCAGGTACTGAGGAAACTGAGGATTAGACAGTTACATAGCTTCTCAAAGCTAAATAACTACAGCAGAGTTGGAGTTCACACCCACATCAGTCTGACCAAATCCTTTACCCTTCAACTGTCTATTACCCTGAGGAAATCACTGCCCAGCGAGCTGATGAGGCCCCACAGGCAGATAGGGCAGAGCTAGTACCAGAGGCCACATCTCCAGGGCCCATGCCCTAGCTCTCTGCCCATCCTGTGACTCCCTGATTTGGGCCAGTGTGGGTGGGCTGCAGCAGCAGGCACGGTCTGCACAGAGGAGCGGTGACCAGGGAGGATCTCAGGCCTTCCTCCCACTCACCAACATCCCATGTGTGTCTCTGAGCATCGTTCTGAGCTGTGAATTTACTCTGCGGTTCCATGGTAGTTAAAGGGAGTTGCTATAGACTGTCCCCAAGGAGGAGTCTCGGCAGCCAGTCCTGGAGGAAGGAGCCGGAGCCCTCCTGTCCAAAGGCCACTCAGCACGCAGGGCACAGATAGGTTTCAGGTTGCCTTGGGAAGTCCCTCATCCCTCCAGATCCCAGCCCAATAATCAGCATATGAGGGCAGAATCTCCTCTGGTCGGAGGATCACTTTGAAAGCTGGTGCTGAGAATGTGATGAGAGGGAATCCTAACAGCTGCACCCTTGGCTAGCACTTCCTGCTTTCTCAGAATACCTTATCCTTTAGAGCCTCCTGGGAGAGGCTAGGAATCTCAGTCGCCTGGGACCAGCCAACCTGCTTTCTTTTTCTTTCCTTTTTATTTTTGAGCTGGAGTCTCACTCTGTTGCCAGGCTGGAGTGTGGTGGTGCAATCTCAGCTCACTGCAAACTTCCACCTCCTGGGTTCAAGTGATTCTGCTGCCTCAGCCTCCTGAGTAGCTGGGACTACAGATGTGCACCACCATGACCGGCTAATTTTTGTATTTTAAGTAGAGATGAGATTTCATCATGTTGGCCAGGATGGTCTCCATCTCTTGACCTTGTGATCCGCCTGCCTCAGCCTCCCAAAGTGCTGGGATTACAGGTGCCAACCTGCTTTCTCTAACTATGAGGGCTATGCTCTTTGGTACTTAACTCAGGGAACCTCAGTACCTCCCTCAGTAACATAGCAGGTAATCGTTCAGACTGACTGAGTACCTGCAATGTGCTGGACATTGTTCTCAACTTTCCATGGATTATCTCATTTCACCTTCCCACATACTATGAGGTGAGCACTATGCTCTTCCTCATCAAACGGACGTAATATGAAAACCCACCTCACAGGGTGTTCTGAGGATTAAATTTTTTGCAGACGTTAAGCATTTAACCAATACCTTAAATTCTCTAGCTTATCATTCCATTTGATGGAGGAGGAGATGAAGGTTTAACAATGTGCACTCAGTAAATAGTAAATGCACTCAGTAAATTGTCACAGGACTAGGATTTAAAGCTGGCATTTGGATTTGAGTTCCCACTTCTAACCACTACACTCACTCGTCTTTCCTGCTTTGACCAGGAAATGCAGCCTGAGTACAGGCCAAAAGGGTTGAGCTCTCTTTTAGAACAACGAATGGGACAAGAAGACCACAAAGAAATATGGTTTGGCAGGAGGCAGGCAGGGCCAGGCCTTGGAGGAGAGGTGAGGCTCTGTGGCCCACAGACACAGGAGTATTGTCATCTCTATAAATATCAGCCCTTGAGTTCCCTGCTTGGCCTCAGTGGCTGGAGTGTGGCATCCCAAAGCTGTTGTTATCATGTGATCAGAGCAGGTAACTAGCCCCATGGGCTCTAAAAGGACACTTTTGGAAGTTACAAACAGTAGGGCAAGATTACCCTGCCAAGCAACACTTCATGAGAAAGATTCCATCCTGATCGGGAAACCCCATCCATCTTTGCCTGTCCAGGCACCCGAGCTGGTGAGTGTGTAGATGGAGAGCCCTAAGCAGGGCTCTTCAAGGGCGCGGCAGCAGTGGGGTGCAGGAGGCAGGGATCTTCAAAGGCCCCCGGGAGAGCGGAAACAGACAAGGCTGAAGAGAGCCATTCTGAGGCAGCCTCAAAAATGCCCAGAATGAACAGGGCCAAACAGCAGTGATGAAGGATCCTCCTCACACAGGCGTCTCAAATTCCACCGAAGACGGACGGGTGTTCTCAGCAGATGAGTGAAGGATTCCCAGCCTAGCAGGGTGGTTTCCAGGGAAGTTACAGGGCTGCAGCCTGAAGTGGTCAGGCAAGGTCCTGGGGTTTGTCCTGCTAAACCCACATGACCCAAAACTTGCTGACCACACATAGGTCTGGGGAAACACTGAGTCTAACGAGGCCACCAGCAAGTCCAGGAAGCACAGCCTGGCAGGGTAAATTCTCAGGGACATTTGGGTATGGCTTACAGCACGGGTGCCCCTGTAACAAAGCCACCACTGTGTTCAGAAAGGAAAAATCTATTGAGGAATCTCATGCACTGATTCTTTATGGGAAGCGATACAGATTGCCTCTGTTGCCAGGAGAAAGCATTCCCACAGCAGTGTAAAAAAAGAAAAGTTAATTCAGGCCTGGGTGGGAACAGCTGAGAAGGGGATGCACGAGAATGAAGGGGGACAGGACAGGCTGAGTCCAGGATGATAATACTGCCCTGTCAGCCTCAAGGGGTTTGAGGGAGACTACAGGGTACCCCACAGACCCAAGCAAGGAAGTGGATGGGAGACTCTCCACAGCCAAGTTGAGGCATGAGTCAGCCCTGTTCCCTGGAGCAGCCATAATTGGCCCTGTTGATAGCACCCTCAGCCATGTGATGAAGGGATTCCAGCACAAAGGAGAATCTGGTGGCCAGATAGTCCAGCCTCCCTGTGACAGGCCAACCTGCCCAGGGCACTACCTGCACCATCCCCAGAGCTCAGCACTGTGACTCTTGTCCAGCCCGCCCCTTTGTGCCAGAGAAGGGCCTCCCCTGGCCTTCCTGAAGGTCTGCCTCTAAGTCTCATGTTAGAGAATCTGCTGGAGGGGGAGAGGAAATGATAAAGCCCCATGTGCGGTGCCTGGGGCACAACTGCTGCTAAATTGGTTCTGCCTCCTTCCGAATCCCATCAGTAACGCTGCGAGGTGGTTATTGCTATCCGCATAGTATGGATAAGGAAACTTTGGGTCAGAAAGGGGGGTGGCCTGACCTGTCAGACCTTCCTAACCAGGTCTCTGGGCAGGAAGTGGTGGAGCTGGAATCTGCTGACTTGGGCTGTGTTCCATGGCCTTTGTCCCCTGTCAGTGGGAATGGGAGGGAGAGCTTTCCCCAAAGGTCTTTCTCCTCCCAGTAAATGTTTTTCCTGATGACCACCAGGCACCTGACTTTCCAGGCAACTCCTAAGCCAGGCCGAGGCAGGCAGGCACAGTTCCTCTGGCCTAAGACCTTCTGCTCCCTTATGTAACACCCAGGCCTTGTAAGAAGCAGGTGAGTTTTCACTCAGGCCCCTTTAGAGACCCAGAAGATCAGAACCCTGACAGAAAAAGAGCTGGTGCACCCTCACGCTCTTGGAAAGCAACTTCGAAATACGACTCTTAATATGACATCCCCTGGCCTTGGTGGGGGGACAGGGCTGAAGGTGGTGCAGGGACTGTGCCTGGCAGGATGGACTTTGCAGTGAGTGGGTCTACTGGGGTAGTGGCCCTCTTACTCTAACACTCTGGCTTTCTGGAGAATCATCTTTCTCAGCACAGTGGCGCTGTAATGCCTGGGGTGGGGATGTCAGGGTGGTGATGAGAGCTGGTGCAGCCACTGGCAAATATCAAATCACCTTTGGGGAGGAAGGTTGCAGAGTCTCCCAAAGTGGGAGAGGCTGAAAAGGCCAGCTCAGTAGCCCTCACGGTGGACTCTCATTGCAGCAGCCCCACCATGTGCTCAGGCCTCAGAATCCAAGTCACATGATAGAAGGTCTGTGCAGCCCTCCAGACCAGCCCAGTCTCCCTATGGAGCCCAGAGCAGCTTAGTTCTGCAGCCCTAGGCCCCACAGCCAACCCGCTAGAGCCTCTACCTCAGCCCTGCCAAGGCCCAGGGAGGCCTCCCTCATGGCCCATTGAAGTACTCAGGCCTTCCTTCCTCAGCCCCTGGAGCAGCCAGCTACTCACTTCCACTACCTGAAGAATAAGGGGCCACAGAAGTAGACAGCGAGCAGTGACCAAGGGTCAGATGGTCCAAGGAAGAAGGGATTTGAGGCTGCATGCCAGCCAGAGAAATAGCCAAGGGAGAATAATAGCTGAGACAGGAGGAAAGGCTGCCACGGCCAGAGGGACACAGAGCTACTATACTCCACAGAGGCAGCCTGTGTTGGAGAGGGCAGCCGCCAAGCCAATTTACTGTTTATTTTATTACTCTGTGTTGCCGGGCCTTGGGCCAGGGAATTTATTTCAGGCAGAGATCACAGCACATTAATTAGTTATTAGAAGAATGTCCTTTTCTGTGTGTACTTCCTGAGACAAGAATTAGACCCCGTGGCAAGCACATAGAACAAAGTGATGGATGCTCAGGGGCAAAACGCCAAGAGCTGGGGGAACGAAGAGGCAAGGCTTTGTTTCCGAGGAAAAGGCCCCTCACAGGTTCAGGCCTGGGATGGAGACAAGAATCAAGGTGAGAAGCAGGGATGGGAGAAGGAAGGGGAGGAGGCCTTCTGAGACCTAGGCAGGGATGCGCTTACCCACCCCAGAGCAGCCTTACTCGCCCTGGGGAAGGGATGCAGTGTCAACTTACCCTCTTGGAAAGCAACTGCGAAATATGACTCTTAATAGAAAAATTTTTAAGTTCAAAAATTATTTAAACAAAACTCTGCCCAACCCTTGACCTAGAAATTCTGGTCATCTCAAAAAAAAAAAAAAAAGAAAGAAAGAAAGAAAGAAAACATACAATATAGGAAAAAATATTATGCATATGCACATATTCAGAATGATTCTATGATAACAAAACAATTAGAAACAACCTAAAACATCCAAAAGAAGTTAAGTAAATGAAGACTTGTAGATACACACAATGAAATAGTATGCAGTTGTTAAAAATAATGCTTATAAATAATGCTTATAAGATGGGAAATGGTCATGCTATAAGTAAAAAAAAAAAAAAAAAGCCACAGTGCCTCACGTTTGTGATCCTCAGTTCTTCGGGAAGCCGAGGTTGGTGGATCACCTGAGATCAGGAGTTAGAGACCAGACTGCTCAACATGGTGAAACCCCATCTCTACTTAAAATACAAAAATTAGCCAGGCATGGTGGGCATCTGTAATCTCAGCTACTTGGGATGCTGAGGTAGGAAAACAGCTTAAACCCGTAAGGCAGAGGAGCTGAGATTGCGCCATTGCACTCCAGCCTGGGTGACACACTGAGATTCCAACTCAAAAACAAAAACAAGCCAGCATACAAAAATATATGTACAGTATATTCTCAACTGTGCTATAAAATAGCTACAAAAATACTGGAAATATATTTTACATATAAATTATATACTTCATACATAATTTTTTTTTTTGAGACAGAGTCTTTCTCTGTTGCTAGGCTGGAGTGCAGTGGCACAATCTCAGCTCACTGCAACCTCTGCCTCCTGGGTTTGAGCGATTCTCCTGCCTCAGATTCCAGAGTAGCTGGGACTACAGGCACGCACCACCACACCTGGTTAGTTTTTGTATTTTATTTTTAGTAGATACGGGGTTTCACCATGTTGGCCAGGATGGTCTTGATCTCTTGACCTCATGATCCACCTGCCTCGGCCTCCCAAAGTGCTGGGATTACGGGCATGAGCCACCATGCTCAGCCTAAATATGTTTTATATATAAATAAAAATAACTTCTCCTAAGTCATGGGATTATGGGTGACTTTTTTTCTTCTTTATTCTTTTCTATATTTTCCAATTAAAAACAACTGTTTATTGGACTTTATGAGAAGGAAGAAAAATACATGATTTGGTTCTGGAGGGTTCCCTGTGTTATGACCCCTCCTATGGTGCTGGCTGACACTCCCCCAAGGCGAGACTGCTTTTGATGCATGAGCCAAATTCAGTTACTGACATGAGTGGGGAGAGGGAACTCTTGCACATGGAGGATAAGAAAGAAGAGTGATCTGCCTCTCCCAGTCCTGCTGGCTCCCTCAGATAAGGAATCATCTGTGGCAATTTGACTGTGCCACTTTCTTAGACCCAGTTAACGGCCAGCGATGACTCAGGCAAAGCCGGGAGAGTGTCTCAGACAAAAGGCACTTAAACCTGTCTGCTGCTTGGGCATCCTTGCCTCTCCCCATCTTCCCTCCCATTCTGCAAAATGTCTGCTGGGAACCTCCTATAGCTGAGACCTGTGGGAGGCCCTGGATATGCTAAGGCACCGATGCTGTCTGGTCAGTGCTCGTACTCCAGGAAGGAGAAGCTCCAGCTAATGTATGAAAGGTTATAATAACATATGTCCAGAGAGCCAGGGAAGGCTGTGAGAGGGCAGAGGCCATCTGCAAATGGCCTGCACTTCTCTTGAGGCATGAATGGGCCAAATGGAGGACAGGGCTCTCAAAGGAAACCTTGCACACAACCCAGGCAGCTTTGAAGTGCCTTTGGCAGCAATGGGTGCTTAATAAAATAAGAGGCATGGCTTAGATCAAAGGTTCCCACCCTAACATCCAAAGATGGCCCTTGGACCCCCAACATTATTGGGATATATATATATTTTTCTAAAAATAGAAAGTTAAGAAGCAACTGATTAGATTACTAAACATACAAGAGCCAACAGGCCCTTCACCTCCAGATCCCGAACACCTTCAGAAATCACTTGGCTTCTTGAGTGCGGTGGCTCATGCCTGTAATCCCAGCACTTTGGGAGGCCGAGGCAGGTGGATCATGGGGTCAGGAGTTGGAGATCAGCCTGACCAACACGGTCTGACCAACACCCCGTCTCTACTAAAGATACAAAAAATTAGCCAGGCATGGTGGTGGGCACCTGTGATCCCAGCTACTTGGGAGGCTGAGGCAGGAGAATCGCTTGAACCCAGGAGGCAGAAGTTGCAGTGAGCTGTGATTGCGCCACTGCACTCCAGCCTGGGCAACAGGGCAATACTGTTTAAAAAAAAAAAAAAGAAAGAAATCACTTGGACTCTCAAAGCTGCTGAGCCCTAGGCTGTGCACTCCACAAGGACAAACTCAATGTGGTGTTGTGTTGAGACCTGACCTATCGTCACGGTGCTACTTCCAGAAGGCTTGCATTACAATGTTGATGTTAGAGAAAATTACCACCTAGACAATTAGTAACTAGACTGTTAACTTTTCTGCTCTTCCCACCAAACAAAGCACAGCATTTTGCATGTTGCAGACTCTCAGAGAACCAATGAATAGGAACAAGAGTACCCCTGCTTTCCAAGCCCTCTGCAGGAGATGAGCATGCTCGACTTTGAGGGGCCACCAAACTCCATTCTCAGGCTGTGGGAGCCTGACTTTTAAGACAGAGGGCCATAGCACTCTCAACAGTTTGGAATGGCTGTAAAAGAGGCCAAGAAAAATGGCTGGCCTTGAAGGTTGGGAGGATTGAGGACCGGAGAGAAGCCTGTTCTCTAAAGATAGGAAGGATTCTCATCACTCTTGCGGACCTCTCTGAATGCAGGGTGAACAAATTGACTTCTTGAGCCTCCCTCCAGCCCAAGGATTCTGTAATTTAAGGGAATGGATGACTCACTCTCAGAGTTACAGGCGTTGAGCCAACCAACTCCTCACATGCATCTGGGACTTGCATCCCAGGTCTGCTGTCCACTCTTTATACGGCTCTGAACAATTCATTTAACGTCCCTGCGCCTCAGTTATCTCACCTGCAAAGTCAGGAACTGGATGAGACAACGCCAATATCCCTTCCACCTCTAAGAGACTTTAATATTATTATTGAGTCATTAAGAGAAAATAAGAGAAAGGAAAAAGACAGCATTCTGCTTCTGGACTCTGCTTCTGTTGAGTTTCCAAGATACACACACAGGAGCTCTGCTTTAGAGAAGAAAATGATAAAAGGAGGACAGGTAGCATCCCTGGGCCACCTCCGTTCCCAGGCCTGCTCCCGTCAGAGCTCAGCTGCAACCGTTAGGCCCCCATGTGAGTGCCAAGCCCCTTGAAAAGAAAGGGAAGAGGTTTTGCCGGTGAATAATGTGTCCCTAAAAAGTGAAGATGTGAGATATCCCCACCAACATAAGGTGCTTCAGAGACCAGGAGCTCCCCCACGGTGCCTCCTGGGCCTCGGTTTCATCATCCATAAGATGGGGAGACCAGAAATGGCTTTACACTCTAGTACCTCAGGTTGACCACTAGAGCCCAAGGGTCAAGTACAGTGGACAGGCATTGCATAAGTTGGGGAGAGAGACCAGCAAAAATTGTGGGGTAAGCTTTTGACGCCTGCACAAACA
>JAPYYA010002075.1:0-14419 GCA_028533165.1 Leontopithecus rosalia | reverse complement strand
AAAAAAGCATGAAATAATCGATTCAAAAGCCAACTAACAGCGCATAAATAAAATATTTACTTTCTAAGAAAAACTGTAGCTTATCATCAAATTGTTTACTTGTCCTTTACTTTTTTTCAGGCAAACAAAACTGCCCCTCAATGCACTTGATCTTGGTAAGCATAGCATGTCATATTCTCCTTAGAGAAAAATCTGTACAGAATTTCACTGTATCTACCACACTTTAAAATTTCCTCTTCCACTTAGAAAATGACTTCACCACAGATTTAATTGTGTACTGGTATTAAAACATTGACACTCCAAGAACCTAATGAGAGAGGGAGGGGGGGAGAAAATCTCGTTAAAATAGTCATTCATTTCTTTAAATATACCAGTAAACATTACATTAATACATTATTATGTTAAATAATGTGCTAATAAAATCACTTTGAAAACTTCCCCTCTCTTCTGATGTGTAATTCTAAAATTAAATTGACCATCATATATAATGAAATAACATCAGGACTAATAAAGATGCTACTTAATTCACAAATATAATTAAAGTAAGAACCGTGGATTAATTATGTTTATATATACCTCTAATGTCTAGATAATGCCCTAAACATAGACATTCAACATAGGTATTTGTTGAATGAAAACATGAATGTGCTTCTTCTTATGTATTTCTGGTACAGGTTCCTTGGAAAGAAGTTAAGAAAGTCTTGCAAACTTGGCTGGTTGTGCTTAGAAATGGGTATGGTTTTTCAAATAATGCATTTGAACATTCAGACCAAAAAAAAAATCTAAGAACAATTCAAGTATACAGAAAGCAGGAAGCTTTCTTTAGAAAATCTGACCAAAGTGAATGGAACAGAACAGTAATTTTAGGAAATGAAAGGGTAAGGTAAAATCTGGGCAAAATGACTTGTATTGATATTTTCTATATACTCCAGATGAGAAAGGAATGTTAGGTAAAATCTAATAATTACTTTTCACTAAAAGTAAAAGCTGATGATGAAAGGAGCAACACCCCCTTGTTCATAAACAAGAATGGCATGTGACTATTAGCATATATGCTAAAAGTTAGGTTGTTCAATTAAACTTTAGCACTTATGCCAATTAAGTAATATTTTAGAATACTATAATAAGCCATTAAGAACTGATATCAAAGCCAGATGTAATGAGCTATTACAAAGAATTCTTAGTTTTAAGTTAAATCTCTTATAAATTCTATGTAATAAAAGTCATACAACTCATGTACTGTTCTGAGCTGAAGAAACGGTGTATTTTCAGACCCAGAAAGAAGTATCTGATTGCAGCCTTTTTATAATGAATTATCAAGTAGCGTTTGGAATCCCAGGTAATGAAAACAAAGAGGACTCATGCACCCAGTTTCTTACCTGTCCATTCACAAAAACTACCATACTACTAATCCCTTGTCCTCCCCTTCCTGCATGCTTCAGGGTTCTTTTTTGGTTAGAGTTAGAGTTTGGGTGGTTAGAATGTTTCCACTAAAGAGACCTAGATAATGTTTAAAGGCCAATTCTTGCCATAACACTCTATGAATCCCGGTAGGAAAAGGTCTGATGATGAATAAAGTATAAAATCTTAATTATCAATTTAGTATAGAGTGTGGGATGAAGACAAACTCAAGTTCTTTCCAGAGTGCCTGTCTAGAAAGCACCTGAACCCTTGAGATTCTTTTTGTTGTTTTGTACAGACTAGGTGATAACTAGATTATCTTAGTAGAACATTAAATTAGCTCCATTACACGGAGCCCTTCTTTACCAATTTAATACTACAAATAATTCTAATAAGGGAATCTCAACACAGGAGAATGACAGTAGTGACACTTTCTTTTCTGTGTCAACACAAACCGTGCCTGTTTCTGATGTTAACATTAATAAATACTTAAACATATTTTTAAAAGTACAAATACCAAACTTCGGTGTGTTTTGGCAATACTGGCAGAAAACAAGTGTTATCAAAATGGAATAAACCAATTTGTGTCCAAAGATAAAACTAGCTACACCGTAAATCTAGAATTTTATGTATATGCAACACAAAATATATGTTCAGAGTTTTATATTACCATGCCTGGATGTGAAAATCATGTTTAAAAAGAAATTTTTATGATTTATTTAGTAACAACCTGAAGTATCTATACTAGGGTGCTTTGAGTTACTTCTCTTAGAATTGGAGAATCAGAGAACTGGACATTAAAGAATTTAAATCCCAATTTTGCTACTGTTTTGATGACTCCATTATTATAGGCTTGAGTAAGAACAGATGTGGGGCATTGTATAAAGAAAAACAGAATTTTGCATTCATAATTTTCCATTATTCCACTTCTTAAGTTATGGCTGAGACAGTATTGAGTACAGTTTAGTGTATATTTAAAAAAATAAGCTATTATTAACTTTTTAAAAAAAATTATATTGTCAAAGACTTCTAAAAATACCTAAGCCTTTAAAGATTATTGAGCATTCAGTTATGTGACTGCTGCCATCGTGTGGTAATGCTGTAAAACTACAGTTGTAAGTACATGTACTCATTTTCCTAATTTTAGTAGCAGAAGCAGTTACTATTATCAAATTAAGAATAAATAAAAGCCTCTCAGCTGTAACATTCAATATACACAAGAATGCTATAAGATCACTATAAATAAAAAAATCACTATTAGGCCCCTACTTTTCTCTAAATGTGAAATGTCACGGTTAATATTGCTGCTTATTTTAGTAATCTGAAGAACAACTTTTTGCAAATCTAGTACGTAACTAAGGAAACAAATGTTAAAAGTTCTCCTGACATTAGACAAATACATTAAAAAAATGGCAATCCTAACTGCGCATATAAATTTTGATCATAGTTAACCATTTCAATTTCTTAATTACTTTTGTTGGTGTTTCATCCAAATGGGGTCTGATTTTAGTTTTGGGAAGCACCACAGTAGAGACAGCATGCGATTATTAACCCAAAAGGAACTGGCATCAAATTACTACTCAGACACTTAACTAACTGTATAACTGAGCAAAGTCACTAAACCACCTCTTCAGTCTCAGCTTGCTATGGTATGAAAGTGGAAATCCCATTACCTTTCTCACAAGGTTGCTGAGAATCAAAACAAATTACATCTAGCACAGTGTCTCGTCACCCAGGCTCTCAACTACTACCTTCCATACTTCTCATTTCAAAGTGCTAGTCAAGGTGCACTAGAGTATGAATTCCTTAAGGACAGGGAGAGTGTCTTATTCATTTTAGCACCAACTTCTGATGTAATAAATTGCTGAATGAACGCATTTCCTCACATCTGCCTGAAAATATCCTTTTAACCACCCCTCATCACAATCACTACCTTCGCGTTTTATTTAACGAAGTAAGATAATACAGTCTTAGATTAATTATCAAGAAAACCACATACTGCAGTGTGCAGTTAAACTATAGACTTATGAGTGGAATAGGTCACTTAGATACTATAAAGTCTTGCTATTCAAAGTATGGTTTGCAGCCCTGAAGCATTGACAGCATTTGTTAGTAATGCAGAATCTCAGATGCAGATGCACACTTAAGACCAATCAAAGCAGATACTAAATTTTTTTTTTTTTGAGACAGGGTCTCGGCTCTGTCACCTAGGATCGAGTGCAGTATTGTGAACACAGCTCACTGCTGCTTCAACCTCCTGGGCTCAAGCGATCCTCCCACCTTGGCCTCCTGAGTAGCTGGGACCACAGGTACACACCCCCTTGCCCGGTTAATTTTTTTGCTTTTTGTAAAGACAGGGTCTCACTGTGTTGCCCAAGCTTGTCTCAAGCTCTTGGACTCAAACAATCCTCCTGCCTTGGCCTCCCAAAGTGTTGAGATTACAGGCATGAGCCACTGCGCCAGGCCCCTTGATCTTATTAATATAACATGTTACGGTGAATTAGTTTCTCAAAATAGTTCTAAAAGCTATCGGAAAGCAGATTATGAGGTGGTAGAGGGCAAGGAGGGAACGGTAGAAATTGGGCATAGAAGGCAGGACTTAGAGGATGGCATAACAGTCGCTTGAGGCTGTAGGTGTGAGGAACTCCTTGAGGAACATAAAATGGGTAGATACTAAGAAAGGAGATGGCAGGACATTTAAATGATTCATTCATTTGACAAAACTAAACATCTACCGTGCTGGGCAAAACTAAACATGAGTAACATCATCACTGCCTCAAGGAGTTCAGTCTAGTGAAGGACAAGGGCATGTAATATCCTATCTCACTATGCAAGTCTGGTAATTACTACAATCAAGTGTATACAAAGAGTTAAGGAAGCAGAGAAAAAAATATCTGTGGAAGTCAGCAAAAATTCCACAGGTAATGTCAGTATTAAAGGAAGATTTTACTAGGAGGAAATAGAATTTCTGGCAGAAAAAAGCTTATACAAAGTTATGGAGTCAGGAAAGAGTATAGTGTATTTGAGAGGAGCTATAAGATTTGATATGGCTAGAGCATAGAATACATTTAAGGAAAAGGTCAAGGTTAAGGTAGCAAAGGAACCAGATCATAAAAGGCTTTGTTTGCGAGGCTGAGGAGCTAGAAGTTTCTTCCTAATGGCAATGGGGAAAAAAATCAATAGAAGATTTACAATGTTAAGTGAGAATACCAGATCTGCATTTTTAGGAAGATGACCCCACAAGAGAGATAAAGGAGCAGTGGGACCGCAATGTCAGCTTAAAGGCTTTGCAACAGCCCATGTGAAAACTGAGGAGGACCCAAATCAAGGAACTGTCAGGGAGAATACGGCACAGGGGACTGATGTAAGAGGTACTTAAGAAAAAGAACTGACAAAGCCCAATAATAACCAATTAAGGATGGTGGGAGTTGTAACTGATTCTCATCCTAGACAGCTTGATACCCTTCTCTTCATTATCAAAGGCTTTGTTCAACTTCTCATTATTTTTCACCATGCCTTTATATTACAATTACGCCCCTCATTCATCCTATCAACAAATGTTAAGGAAGTCTTTCTGAAACACAATTCTGATCATGACATTACCTTATTTAAAACCCTTCAATAGGCAACCCATTGAAGAACAGTACAAACCTGGAATAACAGTCCAATTCTAATCTGTTACCACTATTGCATCACTCTTCCCCTCCTACTGAAATCCTGCCTGCCTGCCTCTTTTTCTCACACCCAACTGTTTTCATCTATTCTCAGTATGCTACCCCAGGTCTTCAACCTCGAAATGAGAGACTGCCTATACTTTTGATTTTGCAATCCTGGGGTACATTTAAATTAAACCTACTGATTCATCCATAATTGAAGCTGGATCAAAGAAATCAGGCTTCAGTTCTGTTCTCTCTCGTCTGTTCTTTGATGGTGGCTAAAGGAAAAAAGGAAGTAAGTTGTCATTAGCTATATCTACAAAGCAGATAGTAACTCAAAATATCCAAGTTAAGTGTTCACGTGTCCTATGTGATTGTAAGTGTACCTCATACAATATTTTAAATACTCATAGAAAATTATCCTGAGAGACAAAAACCAAAAAACTCATTTTTCCTTTTACTTTAAAAATCACTCTCTCAAATCATTTTCCTTTCAAGGCACTAAATTATACCATTCTAAAAATTTAATTATTCCTTTAAGAAGAATATACCATAGTTTACTAAAAAGAATGAGAAGACTTGACTTACAGTATCAACTTTACTGTTCACTAATTTTGCCTCCTTGGGGAGAGTAAGCTTTAATATCCTCAATCCTCTCAGCCTCCCTCACAAAGTTGAATGAGATATGTAGCAAAATGAAATATACGGAACCATTTTGTATACGATCAGCCCTAATCATATATTTAATTACTAATGAAGAATATGCTTCTACATTAATTTAACTTCCTTCGAAGTTTAAGTAATTCTACTTCATTATCTGACATGGAATTTGTCTCAACAGGTAGTATTAATATACTGTTTTAATAATGGTAAATAAATAGTTATGAGGTGATATACTTTTGTACTAACTCATATTTTTTAAAATGCATAATCATTAAATAACAATGGATTTTCATAGTCAAATTATTATTAATCAAAATATGCCCTTTAAACCTATATATTGCTAATTTTTTTTTTTTGGAGATGGAGTTTCACTCTTGTTACGCAGGCTGGAGTGCAATGGCACCATCTCAGCTCACTGCAACCTCCGCCTCCTGGGTTCAAGCAATTCTCCTGCCTCAGCCTCCCGAGTAGGTGAGACTACAGGCGTGCGCTCCCACGCCGAGCTAATTTTTTTTTTGTATTTTTAGTAGAGACGGGGTTTCACCATGTTGACCAGGATGGTCTCGATCTCTTGACCTCGTGATCCACCTGCTTGGGCCTCCCAAAGTGCTGAGATTACAGGCGTGAGCCACCGCGCCCAGCCTATATTCCTAAATTAATCTCAGAAGCAGACAACCTTTATCATCTTAATCTAGGTTCTACCACCTTCACCAACCTTACTCTCTTCTAAATCCCTTCCCATATATCTAAACCCCAGGCAACTATTTCATTTAACATTTTCACAAAATTTACTTTTCTTGCTAAGTATTTCTCTACTCTAATAAATATTCAACATGATTTTCAAAAGATCTAAATTGAAAATCTTACAGAAATCCTTAGGTTTCTTACCAAATCTATATCCATGGTGTCAAAATCCATTCCCTCATTAAGATCCTCAATCCTCCCTTCTGAGGACATCATAACATCTTCAACAATTGGCTCTTCATCATCTTCCATTAGGCTTGTGCCACGCCGACTAGAGAAACATAAAACAAAGTCAAGATCTGAACTAATGTCATGACTATTAATATATAGGCAGCAGTATGTGGCTCCCTATATTCAAGTATAATGGAAAATGATGGAATTAAAGGTCAGGGAGAATGATTAGGCATTGATTATGTCATCAATGATGTCAAAACCCCAATGTTCACTTGTCTAAAAATGCTGAGGAATTACATTTATTCTATATTACTTCAGTACATTTAGCTTTATAGTTCTGATATCCCATATACAAGGTTCAATGAGAATTTCCCACATGGGAACATACAAGATACCTCAAATCCTTTTTGAAAGTAGGCAGGGTACAAATTAATAAACAAACATAAAACAGAGACCAAAGAAATGACATTTTCAGAATACATATATTTTCATCAATATATAATGCTAATTTTACCCATCACTCCCTCATTCATTTAGTACGTAATGTGTACCACGCATGTGCACACTCACAATGCCTACTGCATTGCATCCTATGCTTCTATTGCATCCTATGGATGTTAAAAAAAAAGATGAATAAGACTAAGACATGATTCCTGCCCTCAAGGAGCTTACAGTCTATAATGGTAAACAGAGATAAACAATTAATTATGACAAAATGTGATAAATATTACAACAAAACAAGGCATCAAGTATTATAAGGATATACTAAAAGAAGGTATTAATTCTGCCACAGGAAGAAAGGAGGAACACTCAGGCTGAAACTCAATTCCTGTGCCCTATGAAACTCAAAACTAAGACATATATAGAAATTTAAAATAAAAAACCTAAGACCAAAAAGCTCTGTATGTTATTACATAATTATGGGGAATAAATTATGTTCACAAATCAGCCCAGATCAGCCAACATTACCTTCTTTTCTCATCCAAAGGCACCCCCACAGTCAAGAAAATTGCCAAAACTCCAGCAATTATTTACTGAATGCTTACAATTTACACAATACTATGCTGGTTCTTAAAAGATATAAAGATAACAAGATATGATGTCTGATCCATGTTACATGGACAAATATGTTTATAACGGTCCTTATTTCCTAACAATTCCGGATAGAAAGACAATTTTACTATATTTTGTGGAGGCAACTGTGAAGGGAATATATGTGCCGTATGGACCACGTGACAGAAAAATCAGAAAGCCATTCTAAATTTTGTTTGAAGTACAAGGAAGATATATGTGATTTAAGCTATGAAAAGTAGGAAACATAATCTACAAGTATTTTTAGTTACAGGGCAGATATCATTATAGAAAAGTCATTGTTAAGATGAAAATACTTTAGCATCCCAGGCAATAGATGACTTATAGTACAACCACCAAAGAATCCTCTGGTAATAAGTTATTTAACTGAGATAATTTCTTGTAGTTGCCAGGGGGGAGATTAACTATAATTGGGAATTAAAACAAAACTGCAAACAAAAGAATAATCATAAATGGTACTCAGTAATGAGATGCTATAGAGAATCTTAGGAACCCGTGTAATGTTTTATGGGGCGAGATATAGACCAAATACTGGTGACTAGTTAAAAGCCAAGAAATTAGTTGTAGGATCCAGCATAAAATAAGACTTATATTAAAGGAATGTGGCCACAAAAACAGAGAAAAGAGGATAGAACCATGTGATAATATAGATGATGACCATGTTAACCAAGTCAGGATGACAATCTATATGTGTAATAGAGTAAACCTGGTGTCTCTAGAGGTTAAGACCACTATGGAGATAACTAAAGTAAATTTATGCAGGCCACTAGTCATAGTAAATGATCATTTTGTAAGAAAAACAGGTAAAATTCTTATCTAAAAACCAACAAAACAGAACAAAATATAAATTTTAAAAGAAGAAGGTAACAACTACTGCCTCCCAATAGTAAAACTTATACCACATTATAAATACAATCCTTTCAAACTCAAAAACATAATCAGAATCATCACATTTTTCCTTGTATACCAATCAAGACATTTTAAAAAAATTATCTAAATACTGCTTGTCTGCCACTTCTTCTGGAACCAAAGCTAATGAAGATTGCAAAAAGATTTATAAAGTTATCATACATAATCCAGTAAAAACAAAGTATCTAAAAGGTAAACTACATTTTTTTCAGCACTGAACGTTTATTCATTCAATGAACATTTACTTAGCACCTTTTATGTGCCAAGCACTGACAGGCAATGAATGTGGTCCCTGCCCTTGAGGAGCTCACAGTCTAGACAAAAGGGACAAAGTCATAAACAAATATTTACAATACAACATGGCAAGTTCTATAAGAAATATGGATATACATAGCGTTATGGGAGTATAGATGACCAAAGCTTCAGTTAAGGTGACACCTGAACTTGTTCTTTTATGATGATTTTACCAGCTGCCAGGGACTAGGAAATGATACTAAAATGTAGGCAGGGGCCATATTTTGAAAAATCTTGCATGCCATGAGCTAAGGAAGTCTGGAGTTTATGCAGCAGGCAATAGGGAGCCACAGAAAGGTTTTAAGTAAGAGTTACATGGTAAGATTTTTATTCTAGAATAGTAATTCTTGATGGTGGTGTGAATGATGGAGTCGGGGGGAGAGTGAAGGGAAAGGTTTGGTGAGAAGATAAATGGGAGATTTGGGGAAGGAAACCAGTTAGAAAGCTAATATAATAGTTCAGGTGAGAGATGAGGGCCTGAACTAAGTTGGGAAAATCAATTAGGACGTAACAGAACTGTATTTTTAATGCTGTGTACCAAAATAAACAAGGATTGATTATTTAAACTTTTCCAACAGATCATCAACCTAAGATTGGTCCTTTGGCTAACTAGGTAATATTTAAATTAAAATACTTTGTTTTTCTGTTGGAAAGACCAATTTTTAGTTCCTTGATTATTTCAGCTTAAGTTACTCTAGAGAGTTTGCTGAAATTTTTTAATAAGGCACACATTAAAATGTTAAAATGAATTAGTGAACTTCCTAGACTCAGACAATAAGGCACTCTCACTTACATGGCATGCTGAAGATTAGTTCGCAGTTTAACATAGCTCATTGCTGCTCTCTCCTGCTGTTGCCTTGCTTCCTCTTGTTGTCTTTGAGCTAACATCCATGTTACCTGCGTGCTTCAAGGAGAATTTTATTCTTCTTTTAACTTAACTTTTTCTATGTAATTAATAAAGTTAACAGTACAGAAAATGTTCAAATGTACTTACTTATAATCAAGAGGAGTTTGATGATGTTCAGTCTGCATTGGATAGACACTCATGAAGCTATCCTCAGGCCGTAATCTTTTGGGCTCTCTCATAATAGTGGAGGTGAGCTGTGGTGTCTGCATCATAACAGGGGTGTGCAGTGTTTGTTCTCTGCTTAACCACATACTATCACTACTACTACTTTCTTCAGCTGGAAAATAAAATTAACGACAACGAGATTTAGTCATTAATTTTGACTATTCAGATATCTAACACAACCTGTTCAGGTCAATAAACATCTGTTGCTTTCCACATGCTAGTCATAGGAACAGGGGAACAAAAACCTAAGGGGCAGTCCCCTACCCGGCCATAGTCTAGTTGTAAACAAAAAACAACAGGCAATTAAAATACAATGTGGTGGCCTGGCAGCGGTGGCTCACGCCTATAATCCCAGCACTTCCAGCACTTTGGGAGACCCAGATGGGCAGATCACCTAAGGTCGGGAACTTGAGACTGGCCAACATGGAGAAACCCCCTCTCCACTGAAAAATACAAAATTAGCCAGGCATGGTGGCGCATGCCTGTAATCCCAGCTACTCGGGAGGCTGAGGCAGGAGAATCATTTGAACCTGGGAGACAGAGGTTGAGGTGAGCCAAGATGGTGCCATTGGACTCCAGCCTGGGCAACAAGAGCGAAACTCTGTCTCAAAATTAAAAAAAAAAAAAATACAATGTGGTAAATGTAAGGAGAGAGGGAAGCACAAGGGGAATAGGGGCAGTGAAAGGGGTCAGAGACAGCTATCCAGAGGCAACTTCTAACTAGAGTAGGTATCAGGTCAACTGGGAAGGCTTTTCATTCTAGGCAGGGAGAACATAAAGCAAGAACACTACAGCAGGAAACAAGGACTAAACCTTTTTTTTTTTTTTTTGAGACGGAGTCTTGCTTTGTCACCCAAGCTGGAGTATAGTGGCACAATCTCGGCTCACTGCAACCTCCACCTCCTGAGTTCAAGCAATTCTCCTGTTTCAGCCTCCCAAGTAGCTGAGATTACAGGAATGCGTTACCACATCTGGCTAATTTTTGTATTTTTAGTAGAGATGGGGTTTCACCACATTGGCCAGGCTGGTCTTGAATTCCTGGCCTCAAGTGATCTACCTGCCTCAGCCTCCCAAAGTGCTGGGTGTGAGCACTTTCTGGGTGTGAACACTTACAGGTGTGAGCCACTGTACTTGGTTGCCTAAACCCTATTAATCTGCTGATATTTGACCTACAAAAAGGGCAATTTCACATGGTTCAAAACTAAAACTTTGCTACTCCTGGGGCATAAAGATTTAAAGAGTAGGCAAGAGACAAGGCTGGATAAAGAAGCAGTAATCAAATTGTGGAAAATCTTATAAGCTCTGCTAAAGTAATAGGAAACTGCTGCTGAAAGTTTTAAAGCAGGGAAGCAATTTGGTGGGTTACATGTTTTAGTCAATGTGGTGGCAGTGTGGGGAGTGAACTTAAAAACAGAATACTGATAAGCAAACAGACCAGTTAAGAGACTCATTGTGTGGCCTAGGTGAGTGAGAAGTGGTAACAGGAGATTGGTTCCCAAAACTATGGGATGCAGACCACTGAGCAGGTAGTAAGAGCAACTGCAAGGGGGCTGCAAATTCATACGGATGTTAAGCACTGAACTAAAGAGAAAAAGGTTTCATACCTGCAAAAGATACTCTTTCAAATGTCTGTAAATGCTGCCATAATTAGTAAGTCAGATTTGTGTGCACTTGTTAGTGAATAGTAATTTTTAAAATCACTGACCTGGGAGAAAAAAACTGATAGCACTTTGTGACTGTGAATTTAGAAGAAAAGTATTTCATTAGAAGATTATACATATGAGGCCGGGTGCAGTGGCTCACGCCTGTAATCCCAGCACTTTGTGAGGCTGACGCGGATGGATCACGTCAGGAGTTCGAGACCAGCCTGGCCAAGATGGTGAAACCCCCATCTCTACTAAAAATACAAAAATTAGCCAGGCATGGTAAGCGGCACCTATAATCCCAGCTACTCAGGAGGCTGAGGCAGAAAAATTGCTTGAACGAGGGAGGTGGATGTTGCAATGAGCTGAGATTGCGCCACTGCACTCTAGCTTGGGCAACAGTACAAGACTGTCTCAAAAACAAACAAAAAAAAGATGATGATTATACATATGTGCAAATGTGTTTAAGGTTTTAAGAAAAAGAGTAGAAGAAAGAAGCACGAATGGCTAGTACTAAAATAATAAACATTAACTCCACATTTTGCAATATAATTACATCAGCCTTTAAGTTCTACTGTATTTAGGCTTCAATACTGTCTTCAAAATCGCATTTAATTGGCCAACCTATCAGTATTCACACTTCCTTTTAACTTATTAATGTCTCAATTTCTATAATTCTCTCCAAAAACTTGAACATGAGCATTGACTCTTCTTGTAAAAATTGAATATCTGGTTTAATAGTCTATTTGTAAAATGTAATATAAATACCAATTCATATGTGTTTCCATGAGGTCTAAAAAGAGAGAAAGAGAGATTTGACGGCCCAGCATATATCTATAAAAATTAACTACTGGTTCAGATGAGAAAAACTTTCAAAAATTTAGTGATACAAGAAAACATTATCTTTTAATTTGATAACATTTTCTATTTAAGAAACAGAAAAGTTTAGTTTATAAATCATCAGCCCTAACTACTTTAGTCCAGGATAATAAAAGAGATTTCCCCATCAACTGGGATGTTGGGACTGTATAACTAACCATTGTAAAACTGTACAAGTTAGAAATATAAGGTTATGTATGCCTTTATACTACTGGACAAAAGATACAATTCACACGACAATCAAGTTTTAAACACGATACACTTGATGACAAATGAAAGTTGATGAGTTATGTGGCAATTTAAAAATATGACCCCAGGGAAGCTGGGGAAGATGGCACTATAGAAGCAACTCAGGATTGCAGCTCTGTCAAGACGCAGAGGGTGAGTTCACACTGCATTTCCAGATGGATCTTTATAGTCCACAGAACGGGAAAAAGCCCAGGTGTAGGAGGGACACAGGACGCCAGCGCAGCAGTCTCCACTAGCACAGCCAAACAGCCAGCGCCGCAGCACAGCGGCACAGCGCACAAAACGCACGGGTCTGGGTGCCCTGTTAAACCGGCAATTTGAAATTTGGGAGGGCAGATTACCATATTCATCTGATTAAACGGGATTTGGACAATGAGCCAGACAAGGAGATTTCTGGGAGGCGAAGTGTGAGCCAGCGCAGCGGGTCACTGCACGGGAAATCACACACATCCCAGTGCACTTTCAGTCAGCGACTGAAACACCTGGGAGAGAGTCAACCCTACAACTTTAAAAAAAAAAAAAAAGGCAAAAAGGCTCGGAGGCAGGGAGCCAAGTGATCAGGCTCGAGGGTCCCACCCCCACAGGGACAAACAAAACGGCGATTCGAAACGCTCGGGGTTGAAAGTTTCACTGTGGGCACAGCTGAACCCAAGGCTGTGCAGCTCGGTGGGGGAGGGACGTCCGCCATTACCAAGAGCTTCTGCCCCTACTCCCCCATTGCTGGGGTACTCCCCCATTGCTGACCCAGCCAGCTGTTGCCAAGGCAACCCGCCATAACAGAGAGAATCCGCCAACAGGGCAGAGCCCACGTCAGTAGGGCAGAGCCCAAAACAGCAGGACAGAGCCCACAGCAAAAGGGCGGACCTCACACCAGCAGGGTGGAGCCTTGGCAGCCAAATAGTGACTAGACTGCCTCCTAGCTGGGCAGGACAGCACAACGGATACTCACAAATAAAGCCCTAACTCCCCGAGACACAGCATCTGAGGGAAAAAAGAGGTTTTATGAGTTCTGCCACAACAGACTTAAATGTACTTGCCTAGCAACACTGATGAACAACGGAGCTCACAGCTCAGCACTTGAGCTCCTATAAAGTACAGACAGTCTCCTCAAGCAGCTCCCTGACCCCCAGTATACCCAAAGAATCACCTCAAAAAGGACTGATTAGACTGACATTCGGCGGGCATCATTCTGGGACAAAGAAGAAGAAACTGGTAGCATCCCTCACTGTTCTGCAGCTGCTACAGGTGTACCCCAGGCAAGCAGGGCCAGGAGTGCACCTCAGCAGTCTTAGAGCAGAGGGGCTAGACTGTTAGAAGGAAAACTAAGAAACAGAAATACCTCATCATCAACAATCTGGGCCTCTACTCAGAGACCCAATCAAAAAAATCAGCAACTACTCAGATGACAGGTGGATAAATCCACAAAGATGGGAAGAAACCAGCGCAAAAAGGAGGAAAACACCCGAAACCAGAACACCTCACCGCCTACAAAGGACCAAAACTCCTCAGCAGCAAGGGAACAAAGCTGGACGGAGAATGAGAGTGATGAAATGACGGAATCAGACTTCAGAAGGTGGGTAATGAGAAACTTCTGTGAGCTAAAAGAACATGTTCTAAATCAGTGCAAAGAAACAAAGAATCTT
>JAPYYA010002074.1:0-14422 GCA_028533165.1 Leontopithecus rosalia | reverse complement strand
TTCCACATCCAACACTTAGTGTTACACTGCAGCATCATGTTTGCAGAACATGGACATCCAAACCATACCATAGACCAACGAGGGTTTACAGACATGTTCACAATTTTCCACTTAAAAGCAAAAGAATACACATATTCTTACTTGTACCTGATGTATTCCATTAGAAAACATAACAAGTCTTTTGAAGAATACCAGTTGGGGGTAGTGACTAACTAATACCTATAATCCTAACAGTTTGGAAGACAAAAGTGAAAGAATCACTTGGGACCAAAAGTTTGAGACCAGCCTGGATAACATAGTGAGATCCTGCACTACAAATAATAAACAAATTATCCAGGCATCGTTGTACGCGTCTGTAGTCTCAGCTACCTGGGAGGCTTAGGTAAAAAGATAATTTGAGTCAAGGAGGCTGAGGTTGCAGTGAGCCAAAATTATGCCACTATACTCTACCCTGGGTGACAGGTTTGATCCTGTTTCAAAATGACAACAAATAAATACAGTTCCAAAAAAATACATTGTGTGTATTCTTACCAAAACTGAATGAAACTAAAAATTTAAAGTAAAAGTGGTAAATACAAGAACAAATAAAAATAAATCACACAGGCTGTGTGCAGTGGCTCAAACTTGTAATAGTGGCATTTTGGGAGGCTGAGGTAGGAGGATTGCTTGAGGCCAGGAGTTTGAAATTAGTCGGGGCAACATAGAAAAACCCTGAGAAAAGAAAGAAAGGGAAGGAAGGAAGGGAGGGAGGGAGGGAGGGAGGGAGAAAAGAAAGGAAGGAAGGAAAAAGAAAGAAAAAGAAAGTAAGAAAGCGGAAAAGAAAAGTAAAACATGCTCTTCATCATATTCTTGCTCAACGGTAAAAAAAATTAATTGCATTAAAATGTCAATACAACATACAGTGGTAAACAATTAAGTATAATCTCTATAAAAATCACAATAGTGCTGAATGCAGTGGCTCACACCTGTAATCCCAGCATGTTGGGAGACCGAGGTGGGCAGAACACAAGGTCAGGAGTTTGAGATCAGCTTGGTCTCAAACTTGATAACAAGGTCAGGAGTTTGAGGCCAGCTTTACTAATAACACAAAAATTAGTCAGGTGTGGTGGCAGGCACCTTTACTTGGGAGGCTGAGGGAGAAGAATCGCTTGAAACTGGAGGCAGGGCCGGGTGCGGTGGCTCACGCCTGTAATCCCAGCACTTTGGGAGGCTGAGGCGGGTGGATCACGAGGTCAAGAGATCGAGACCATCCTCGTCAACATGGTAAAACCCCGTCTCTACCGAAAATACAAAAATTAGCTGGGCATGGTGGCGCGTGCCTGTGCTACTTGGGAGGCTGAGGCAGGAGAATTGCTTGAACCAGGGAGGTGGAGGTTGCAGTGAGCTGAGATCACCCCACTGCACTCCAACCTGGGCGAAAGAACAAAAGTCGATCTCAAAAAAAAAAAAAATCACAATACCACAGTTTTATTACAGAAATGTTTAACATTTTAAAATTTGATTATAAACTACACCTAGCAAAACACCCATGAAAACGAACAGAGACATTATACTTCCTGATTGTAAAACATATTAAAAGGTATAATAACAAAATCAGTGTGATAATGACACAAGGAAAGACAAAAAGATGAAAGGATGAAAGATATGTATATGATTACATGATCTTCCGTAACATTGCCATGAGCACACAATAGAGAAAAGATAATCTTTTGAGAAAACGTTAAAAACTGAATATCAACACTGATTAAATGAAGTTGGATCATTTCCTTGAACTATATACAAATAATTTAAAAAAATAACAAATCTCCTGACCTCGTGATTCACCCGCCTCAGCCTCCCAAAGTGCTGGGATTACAGGATTGAGTCACCGCACCCGGCCACAGACCTTGGTCTTTACTATGGTCCGTGAAGCAGTTCAATGACTCAGTTCCAGCTCCACAATTAACAGTTCATGGTCAGTTCTACCTACATAGAAACCCACACAGTGACCTGTAGAAGTCTCTGGTGTCCAGTGAAAGCCATATTCATTTACATTCTAATATAAGGGACATTTTATATGGACCTAACTGAAGAAACCTGCCCTAGTGTCTGCTCCACAGATAAAAGTCATTAGGATATTTAACCTGCCAAAAAAAAAAAAAGGAAAATTACAACTACCTAAGCTCCTTGTAATAAACCACTGTACCCCCAATAAGGGTGGGCACGGTGGCTTACGCTTATAATCCCAGCATTTTCAAAGGCCAAGGCTGGCAGATCACAAGGTCAGAAGTTTGAGAACAGCCTGGTCAACATGGTGAAACCTCGTCTTTTTTGCAGAAACGCCTGCAATCCCAGCTACTCAGGAGGCTGAGGCAGGAGAATCACTTGAACCTGGGACTCGGAGGTTGCAATGAGCTGAGATCATGCCATTGCACTCCAGCCTGGGCAACAGATTGAGACTCTATCACCACCCCCCCAAAAAAGGTCAACTAAATGTGGACCCTAGTGCAGACCCAGAAGCGTTTTGACTAAGTTACAACCATACTCCACTACAAACCCAGAGGGGAATCTGGAACCCTGGGAAGCCAACAAGAGAAGATCTTCATTTCCCCAAATCAGTTGATAAAAACTGAGTAGTTGTTTGCTTTTTCAAATTCACAGACACCAATATAAAACTATACTGTGCCCATTGTCAATGCTTCTGTTTTAACGTAACACTGGAAATATACTGCAGAATAATGAATAAAAAATATTTTGGGGGGTGGGGGTGGTGGCAAAAATAAAAATTAAAAAAAAGAAAGTATTTTAAAAAGCCATTGAAAGTGAAGACACATAGGCCAGGCATGGTGGCTCACACCTATAATCCCAGCACTTTGGGAGGCCGAGGCGGGTAGATCACGAGGTCAAGAGATCGAGACCATCCTGGTCAACATGGTGAAACCCGGTCTCTACTAAAAATATAAAAATTAGCTGGGCACGGTGGTGTGCGCCTGTAGTCCCAGCTACGCGGGAGACTGAGGCAGGAGAATTGCTTGAACCCAGAAGGCGGAGGTTGCGGTGAGCCGAGATCGTGCCGTTGCACTCCAGTCTGGGTAACAAGAGTGAAACTCCGTCTCAAAAAAAAAAAAAAAGGAAGTGAAGAAGACAAATAAGTAAAATGTTGCTGTTTCTAGAATAATTTTACACATAAACGACCAGACAGTACATGAAAATTTGGCTACACTAATAAATACACTCACTAAATTAACAAAATATAAAATTACCATAAAAGTATGTTATTGTCTTATATACTTTAAACAAGCTATCAGACATAAAGTCTTTTCCTTTTTTTGAGACAGAGTCTTGCTCTGTGGCTCAGTCTGGAATACAATGGTACAAATCTAGGCTCACTGGAACCTCTACCTCCCAGGTTCAGGCAATTCTCTTGCTTCAGACTCCCGAGTAGCTGGGATTACAGGTGCAGGTCACCACACCTGGCTAAATTTTTATATTTTCTTTTCTTTTTTTTTGAGACAGAGTTTCCCTCTTGTTACCCAGGCTGGAGTACAATGGCGTGATCTCAGCTCACCGAAACCTCCACCTCCTGGGTTCAGGCAATTCTCCTCCCTCAGCCTCCTAATTTTTATATTTTCCGTAGAGACCATATAGGCCAGACTGGACTTGAACCCCTGAACTCAAGTGATCTACCTGCCTTGGCCTCCAAAAGTGCTGAAATTACAGGCCTGAGCCACCATGCCAGCTAAGAAAACAATCCTTTTAATATAATTAAATAATGAATTTCTAAGAATTTAACCATAGGCAAAAAAGTCTTTACAATGAAATATATAAATCAATAAAAGAGGCTGGGCATGGTGGTTCATCCCTGTAATCCCAGCACTTTGGGAGGCTGAGGTGGGTGGATTGCCTGAAGTCAGGAGTTCAAGACCAGCCTGGGCAACATGGTGAAATCCCGTCTCTACTAAAAATACAAAAACATAGCCGGGGATGGTGGAGGGTACCTGTCATCCCAGCTACTCAGGAGGCTGAGGCAAGAGAATCGCTTGAACCCAGGAGGTTGCAGTGAGCAGAGATCGCACCACTGCACTCCAGCCTGGGTGACAGAGAGAGACTCTCTCAAAAAAACAAAACAAAACAAAAAACCCAATAGAACAGAGACCACTACTCTCATATATTTTAGACATGATGCAAAAAGAGCTAAAAAAATAGTTTAACAAAGTTTCTCAAAATAATCCAGATATCTGTGTGTCCCCCAAAACAATGCAAAAGCAGTCAGATTGTGCAGTCTCACATATTATGAAGAGGACTTTGGCTCTCACTGTAAACTTGAAGGAAGATCAGTGAAGGGAAAGTAGAATCCTTAGAGAATTTAAAAGCCGAAGAGAGAAGATGGCCCTATGTAAGAATAACAAGACAAGCGCTTAAACACCTCAGGCTTCCCAGACACTATTTGCTTTGGAACACAGCTTCCCAAAACACATGGTAGGGACTGGCATTTTTTTTCTAATCTTCCAACCTTTCATCTATGTCAACTGTTTTATTCACTCTCACCTACCTGGGGGTGTGGCTGCCATACTGTGTCTCTTCATATTCCAGGGATCTTTTCCTTGCTGCAGACAGGTGATCAGATCTGGCGTAGAGACAGCAATACCTGCTTTATTAAAAATAAATTACATGAATCTTGCTCATATTCTCTAATTGTAAACCTAGTACCATGCTTAGTAAAGAGAATGTCATAGAATATTCTAAAAAATTAATCCCCAAATACTATTTAATGACACAAAGTTTTAACATTTAGAAAATATTTGTAGGTCCTTAATTTCACTATCCTGTACTCATGAGTCAAAAGTCAGTGGTGGCAAATTGATTTTAACATGGGGCAACAATAATACCACTAAATTTCTGAAATTACCACTACTCTAGAGTGAAGGATACAGACCAGCTCAGGAATGTAAAATTCAGGCCAAAATAAAACATCTTGAAGAAAGTTTTTCCTACATGAACAATTCCTCAGGAGTTCTTGAAAACAGGGATCAGAAACTCATTATGCAAAGCAAAAATTACCAAAAATTATTCTATAAAAATAGAGAAACGAAACATTTAGGATATATAAGGAATTGTGTATTAAAGTTATCCTCACCCAAGAAGGCCAGGTTCCTGTAGTTCTCTAACATCACTTGTCTATACAAATCCTGCTGAGCAGTGTCCAGGCATTGCCACTCCTCCAGAGAGAATTCTATGGCCACATCCCTAAATGTCAACGGCCCCTGAAAAACACACACACGCGCGTGCACACACACACACACACACACACACACACATATTTACAAATGTCCAGGGATATAATTTATCATTTGAATTAAGGTTAAACAAGAGTAAAGAAAATTGGTTCTGACTTGTAGGAATGACTGAAAATTATTCAATAATTTTCAACACAGAAATATTCTCTCATGTATTCTCTAACTCTGAGAGAATTGTATAAGATCCACAAAACCAGTGTACATACTTTTGAGTGCTAAATTTGCATCACAAAGAATGAATTGTGCATATTTTCCGACCAAAAAAAATGTTGAATTAGAAGGCACCTCTCAAGTTTCAATGTGTACAATAAACTGGAGATCTGCCGGGCGCGGTGGCTCAAGCCTGTAATCCCAGCACTTTGTGAGGCCGAGGCGGGTGGATCACGAGGTCAAGAGATCGAGACCATCCTGGTCAACATGGTGAAACCCCGTCTCTACTAAAAATACAAAAATTAGCTGGGTATGGTGGTGCGCGCCTGTAATCCCAGCTACTCGGGAGGCTTGAACCCAGGAGGCGGAGGTTGCGGTGAGCCGAGATCCTGCCATTGCACTCCAGTCTGGGTAACAACAGCGAGACTCCGTTTTTTTTTTAAAAAAAAAAAGTCAACTTAAGATGAATTAAAGACTTAAAGGCAAAACTTATAATTAAAAAAAAAATACCCAGAACATAAATAACCTAGAAACTACCATCCTAGGCATAGAAACTAGCGAAGATTTTATAATAAAGATATTAAAAGCAATTGCAACAAAAGCAAAAATTGACAAATAGAACCTAATTAGAGTTTTTTCACAGCAAAGGAAAGTATTAACAGACTAAACAGTCTACAAAAAAACTTGCAAACTATTCTTCTTACAGAGATTTAATATCCAGAATTAAGGCCGGGCACGGTGGCTCACGCCTGTAATCCCAGCACTTTGGGAGGCTGAGGTGGGTGGATCACGAGGTCAAGAGATCGAGACCACCCTGGTCAACATGGTGAAACCCTGTCTCTACTAAAAATACAAAAAATTAGCTGGGCATGGTGGCGCGTGCCTGTAATCCCAGCTACTCAGGAGGCTGAGGCAGGAGAATTGCCTGAACCCAGGAGGTGGAGGTTGCGGTGAGCCGAGATCGCGCCATTGCACTCCAGCCTGGGTAACAAGAGCGAAACTCCGTCTCAAAAAAATAAATAAAATAAAAATTTAAAAATCCAGAATTAGGAAACTTAAGT
Source organism: Leontopithecus rosalia (assembly GCA_028533165.1). NCBI lineage: Eukaryota > Metazoa > Chordata > Mammalia > Primates > Cebidae > Leontopithecus > Leontopithecus rosalia. The sequence continues at coordinate 7,935 of JAPYYA010002074.1, read as the reverse complement.
TTACAAAGAGCAACATACCACCACAATAAAAAGTAGGCAAAAAACATGAACAAATGCTTTCCAAAACACAAATTATGGCTAGCAAAAATATTTTTTTAACACTCATTATATTAGAGAAATGTAAACAAAAACAAAACAACAACAACAAAAACTACAAGGAGATACCACCTCACACCGGTCAGAATGGCTGTTATTAAAAAAGTAACAGGTTGGGCACGGTGGCTCATGCCTGTAATCTCAGCACTTTGGGAGGCCAAGGAGGGCGAATCATGTGAGATCTGGACTTCAAGAGCAGCCTGGCAAACACGGTGAAACTTTATCTCTACTAAAAATACAAGAATTAGTGGGGCGTGGTGGTGCACTTCTGCAGTTTCAGCTACTCAGGAGGCTGAGGCATGAGAATCATGTGAACTCATGAGGCAGAGGTTACAGTGAGCTGAGATTGTGTCACTGCACTCTGGTCTAGGCAACAAAGCAAGACTGAATCTCAGAAACGAAAGTCAGTAACAGATGGTGGCAAGGTTGCAGAGAAGAGGGAATGCTTGTACACCATTGGTGGGAGTGTGAGTTCAACTATTGTGAAAAGCAGCATGTCAATATCTAACAGAACAAAAAACAGGGCTGGGAGCAGTGGCTCATGCTTGTAATTCCAGTACTTTCAGAGGCCGAGGCAGGCAGAACACAAGGTCAGCAGTTCGAGACCAGCTTGGCCAATATGGTGAAACCCCGTCTCTACTGAAAATACAAAAATTAGATGGGCATGGTGGCACACACCTGTAGTCCCAGCTACTTGGGAGGCCGAGGCAGAAGAATTGCTTGAACCCGGGAGGTAGGAGCTGCAGTGAGCAGAGATCAGGCCACTGCACTACACCCTGGGCGATAGAGTGAGACTCTGGCCCCCACCCCCCAAAAAGCTATCTATATCAATTTTGCCAACTGCTACTGAGAAGAAACTTTACTGGTTAGATTTACCTTAAGACCTCCAATGGGCACACAATTGCAAATGTTTAAAGGGGTCCTTCTGAGTCGTGAGATTATCAACCCAAGGTTTAAGGTCCTGAAGTCTTGAATTAGTGGGGTGTGCTGGTGCACTTCTGCTTTATCAGCTACTCGGGAGGCTGAGGCATAAGAATAGCTTGAACTCATGAGGCGGAGGTTACAGTGAGGTGAGATTACGCCACTGCACTCCAGTCTGGGTGACAGAGTGAGACTGTCTCAAAAATAAGTCAGTAACAGAGGCCGGCAAGGTCCAGAGAAGAGGGGATGCTTATATACTGCTGGTGGGAGTGTAAATTAGTTCAAGATCTAATGGGCAGCATGACAAAACTACATCCCTACAAAAAATAAAAAAAGAAAGATTACGTGTGGTGGTGTGTGCCTATAGTCCCAGTTACTTAAGGGGCTGAGGTAGGAGGAGTCCTTGAGTCTTGGAGGTTGAGGCTGAAATGAGCCAAGATTGCACCACTGCACTCCAACCTGTGTGACAGTGAGACACTGCCTCCAAAAAATAAAATAAAGATTTAATAAAAACAAAATATGGCTTGAATACCAGTAAGTGGGGAAAGGAAAAAAAAAAGAAAATTAAATTAAAATATGGTACATAAAAAACATGGAAGACTACGTGGCCATATAAAAACAACACAAAGCCGGGCACTGTGGGTCACACCTGTAATCCCAGCACTTTGGGAAGCTAAGACAAGCAGATTACCTGAGATCAGGAGTTTGAGACCAGCCTGGCCAACATGCTAAAACCCCGTCTCTACTAAAAATACAATAAAGTTAGCTTGGCATTGAGATGGGCTACTGTAACCACAGCTGCTCAGGAGGCTGAGGCAGAAGAATCGTTTGAACTTGAGAGGTGAAAGTTGCAGTGAGCCGAGATCATGCCACTACACTCCAGCCTGGGTGACAGAGTAAGAATTTGTCTCAAAACACAAACAAGCAAACAGAAAACACCAAGATTAAGTCCTTTGCAGTAACATGGATGGAGCTGGAGACCCTTATTCTCAGAAAATTGATGCAGAAACAGAAAACCAAATGCATGTCATCATTCATAAGTAAGAGCTAAATAATAAGAACACATGGACACAAAGAAGGAACAGTCACGGAGGCCTAGCTGAGGATGAAGGATAAAAGGACAAAGAAGGTAAGAAAAAATACCTGTTTAGTGCTAAGCTTAGGACCTCAGTGACAAAATAATCGATACCAAACTCCCATGAAACAATTTTACCTACATTCCAAACGTGCACGTGTACGCCTGAACCAAAAAGAAAAGTTAAGAAAAACTCCTGAGTGCAGAAGAGTGCAATATAACTGGAAAGAATTGTTTGTTCTACAGATAGTGGTCCTGGTGGATTATCTGTGTATTTCATCTTTTCACCTCTCTTTTTGTTCTACACAGAGTGGGTTAAAGGCTCCTCTTAATACAAGGCAAGGATGTTTGACTCGGATTCAGGGATCAACTTAGGAAGGTTAAGTCTTTCCTAAGATTTAGAAGGTTAGAGAACCCCCTCAGTAAAGTCTCTCTCAGCTAAGAACTGGTTTCACACTACAGGAAGTGAATTGCTATCCTTTTTGGATTAATCTAGCTTGCACTCTTCGCTCTGGTGGCTATGGGTGACAGAATCAGGCATCTATAGGACCATGGGACATGGGGAGCTTTTTCCTCTTAAAAATGAAGGACCTGGGCCGGGCGCAATGGCTCACGCCTGTAATCCCAGCACTTTGAGAGGCCGAGGCAGGTGGATCATGAGGTCAAGAGATCGAGACCATCCTGGTCAACATGGTAAAAACCGGTCTCTACTAAAAATACAAAAAAATTAGCTGGGCACCGTGGCGCGTGCCTGTAATCCCAGCTACTCAGGAGGCTGAGGCAGGAGAATTGCCTGAACCCAGGAGGCGGAGGTTGCGGTGAGCCGAGATCGCGCCATTGCACTCCAGCCTGGGTAACAAGAGCGAAACTCCATCTCAAAAAAAAATAAATAAAAAATAAAAAAAAATGAAAGACCTGAGAGCTGATGGGACTGCTGAAAAAAATCCTTTTGCTACCAAGAAGCAGCTGCCTGAACTTGTTGTAAAATATATTGCAGTTGTACTCTTGGTTAGAAATGCAGGATAAACTTACTGAATGTTTTCTTTTTCTTTTTGTTTGAGATGGAGTCTCCTACTGTCACCCAGGCTAGAGTGCAGTGGCGTGATCTTGGCTCACTGCAACCTCCACCTCCCGGGTTGAAGTGATTCTCCTGCCTCAGCCTCCTGAGTAGCTGGGATTACAGGCAAACACTACCACGCCCAGCTAACTTTCTGTATTTTTGGTAGAGACAGGATTTCATCATGTTGGCCAGGCTGGTCTCAAACTCCTGACGTCAAGTGATTTGCCCGCCTCAGCCTCCCAAAGTGCTGGGATTACAGGCATAAGCTACCATTCCCAGCCTGGATGTTTTCTTAAATTAAACACTTACTAAGTTTTGAGATAACCCCTTTTGTTGGAACTCAGTTATGGGTAAGAGTCAGCACAGGATACTGGTCATAAAGACCTGGCTGACAAAACAGCTTGCAGTAAAGAATCAGGACAAACCCCAACAAAACCAAGATGGTCATGAGTGTGACCTCTGGTCATCCTCACTGCTACACTCCGTCTAGTGCCATGAGAGTTTACAAATGCCATGAAAACATCAGGAAGTTACCCTATATGGTCTAAAATGGGGAGGCACAAATAATCCACCCCTGGTTTAGCATGTAATCAAGAAATAACCATAAAAATAGGTAACCAGTAGGACTCTGGACTGCTCTGCCAATGGAGTAACCAATTATTTTATTTTCTTACTTTCTTAATATACTTGCTTTCATTTTATTCTACAGACTCAGCCTGAATTCTTTCTTGAGTAAAATCAAAGGAACCCTCTCCTGGGGTTTAAACTGGAACTTTTTTTGGTAAAAACTTGGCACATATTCTTCTTTTTCTCATTAAAACAATCACCTGTATTTGTCTTCAGTGGTCTACAAATTTTTCACAGGCTACTAAACTTTGAGCTACACTCAGTCTCAGCCATTATACAGCTTCAGTCTATGTCCCTCCTAAGAACATGCTGACTTCAGGGTAAAACATTCTCTGATCTAAAATTGATTTTTTTTTTTTTTTGAGACGGAGTTTCGCACTTGTTACCCAGGCTGGAGTGCAATGGCGCGATCTTGGCTCACCGCAACCTCTGCTTCCTGGGTTCAGGCAATTCTCCTGCCTCAGCCTCCTGAGTAGCTGGGACTACAGGCACGCGCCACGGTGCCCAGCTAATTTTTTTGTATTTTTAGTAGAGACCGGTTTTCACCATGTTGACCAGGATGGTCTCGATCTCTTGACCTCGTGATCCACCCGCCTCAGCCTCCCAAAGTGCTGGGATTACAGGCTTGATTGAACCAACGCGCCCGGCCTAAAATTGATTTTTTAAACCCCCATTTGCCCTTCCCCTCCATTCTTCCTAACCTTGTAGGCTCCACCATGAAAAAAAGCCTTTGTCTGCCTAAAATTGCATTCCTTATATAGTCGGTGCTCCTCCTGGAATCTTCTTTTGGAATTCAATTTCTTCTAGGTTTCTACTTAAAAAAAAAAAAATCTAACTCAGGTGCATTATTTTTAATTACTACATTCAGAGAAACATAACTCAGACTTCAGCAACTATAAACTGCTAATTAAGCTCTGATTACATAAGCAGGGAATTTTCACCTTTAATGTACAAATTCAGATACTACATAACTGTACCTAACCAATTACTAAATCTGATTTTCTTCATCATGAATTTTATAAAGACCTTCCTTCAAGCCTCTCCCATAGACCACAAACTACAAACCACAGCTGGTGCTCTACAATTCTATAACCACCCTTACATTAAATTCTTTAATATTTCTGCAGTGACTCCCATAAATTTCTAATACGAGAAAACCGGAACTGGGAACGAACCCCACGGACCAAAGCTTTTCCCTTTCATGAACCAGTACCCCAAGTAAGGATTCTCCCCTGAAGACCCCCCTGGGGTCCCTGCACAATCTTGGAGAGACGCAGCTGCGAGTGCAAAGCTGCCCAGAGAGGGTTTCAGACCAGGGCACAGTCACTGCGTAGGGAAGAGACAGGATGCCCCAGGGCCGGCTGTTGGCGCAGCCGCCATCTTATGGATGAAGGGAAGTGAGGTTAAGCTGGGCAAAGAGAACTCAGGGTGCAGATTGTGGAGCTGACTGCGGGGGTGCCCTGAGTCCCGCCACAGCCGCTTCCCACCAGTTCCAATCAGCCCCTTTCCTTCTCTTGGGACGTTGGACCCAGCACTCTCACTATTTCCTGGTTTTTATGGGGTCTTTGCATCTTAGCGGTAGATCTCCCAATACCTGCAAGTCACAGGGCCACAGAGACTGGGCCTTCAGGAGCAGAGACACAGAGCAGTGGAGACAAGACCTGGAGCTCCAGCTGCAGGGAGAGACAAAGGACCGGCCACATCCCGGAAGCTGGCGGTCGCTCCAGCTGCCTACCTGATTGGACAGTTCCCAGCCCAATGTCGCTGATTGGATAACGTTTAAAACCCCACCCTCGGCTGGGCGCCGTGGCTCATGCCTATAATCCCAGCACTTTGGGAGGCCCAGGTGAGTGGATCAAGAGGTCAAGAGATGGAGACCATCCTGGTCAACAACGTGAAACCCCGTCTCTACTTAAAATACAAAAATTAACTGGGCATGGTGGTGCGCACCTGTAGTCCCAGCTACTTGGGGGGCTGAGGCAGGAGAATTGCTTGAACCCAGAAGGCGGAGGTTGTGGTGAACCGAGATCGCGCCATTGCACTCCAGTCTGGGTAACAACAGTGAAACTCCGTCTCTAAATAAATAAATAAATAAATAAAACCCCACCCTCTCAGGCCCTGGGTGACAGAAGATGTGATTAGATGCCGGACTGAAGAGTGACAGCCTAGGCTGCAGTCTTTTCAGGCAGGGCTTACCTCCCTGAACTGGGCCAGGCCCACTCCAGAGGGTATTTGCATTCAACCTTGTGTATAAGGTTATATGCATTTGTAAATAATATATCATATGGCGATGCACAAATGAAAAGAATATAATAACAAATGTTTTAAAATTTTAGCATTTTTACCTTCTTGGCTTATGGTCCTTTGAGCAGCCTCAGATTTTAAAAAGGAGGGAATCCTCTGAGATAAAATGTGAGCCACATGTAAATTTTGAATTTTCTAGTAGCCAAACTTTAAAAAGAAACAAGGGGCCGGGCGCGGTGGCTCACACCTGTAATGCCAGCATTTTGGAGGCCAAGGCGGGTGGATCACAAGGTCAGAGGTTTGAGAACAGCCTGGCTAACATGGTGAAACCCTGTCTCTTCTAAAAATACAAAATTAGCCAGACATGGTGGTATGCGGCTGTAACCCCAGGCACTCAGGAGGCTGAGGCAGGAGAATCACTTGAACCCAGTGCAAGGTTCTTTGAACTGGCTGCACCATGGACTAAGTCACAGTGACCCCTGTGACCCACATGTACACCTCCAGATGGACTCCCGGAGCCAGAAAGACTGAGTCAACCTTATGACATTGGACCCTATGACCTGATTAACCGACCTTGCAACATTTTACCACTGTTCCTGCCTCAACCATTCCTGCCGCAACTAATAAACCAACTTTGTAACACTGGACCTTGGACTTTGTGACACCCCACCCCTGCTTGCAAAAAACCTCCCTGAACTGTAACTTCTGTAACTTTCCACTGCCTACCCCAAACCTATAAAACCAACTCCTATCCCACCGCCCTCCGCTGACTCTCTTTTCTGACTCAGCCCGGCCGCACCAAGGTGAATAAAGACATGTTGCTCACACAAAGCCTGTTAAGGGGAATGGGGTTATGTTCATTTAGAGCACTTAACACCGAGGAGTCAGAGGTTGCAGTGAGCCAAAGCACCCCACTGCACTCAAGCCTCGAGAAAGAGCGAGACTCCGTCTCAAAAAGAAAAAAAAAACCATCTATGACAAACCCATAGCCAGCAATATACTGAATGAGGAAAAGTTGAAAACATTCCCCCTGAGAACTGGAACAAGAAAACGATGGCCACTTTCACCACTTCTATTCAACATAGTATTGGCCGTCCTAGACAGAACATTCAGACAAGAGAAAGAAATAAGGGGGGAACGATCCAAGATGGCTGATCACTAACGACTTGGGATTGCAGCTCTCAGTGAAAGTGCACAGAACTAGAGGACGCCCTACTTTCAGACAAATTCTGGTTGCTCAGGAGCAGAAGATTCCCAGTGGAGGAGCCACATGGGTCGCCAGCGCCACTCTTGTGGCCGGCGCAGCAGTTTTGCCGGCACCTCGGCGCGGCAGCTCTTGGAGCAGAGTAAATAGGGCTGGCTCCCCTTCTGACCGAGGTTTGGAGGAGCCACACGGGTCCCCAGCACGACTCCTGAGGCCGGTGCAGCGGTTGTGCCAGCACCTCGGCGCGGCAGCTCTCGGCGCAGAGTAAACGGGACTGGTTCCCCTTCTGACAGAGGTCTGGAGCTCCGGGAAGGCAGAGTCACCTATTACGGACACAAGAAGGAAACCAGACAGGAGAAGCCTGGGCAGAAAAACACCATCAGTCTTAACGCCGCTGTTCTGGCCCTGGAAACTAACAACTTGGACGTCCACTCAAGAGAACTAATCTTAAAGTTGGTAATTTCAAAGATGACAGGAGGATAAATTTACAATGATGGGAAGAAACCAGAGTAAAAAGACTGAGAATACTCAAAATCAGACCGCCTCTCCCTCTAAAGATGATCACAGTTCCTCATCAACCATGGAACAAGACTTGATGGAGGAAGAGCGCATCCCAATAACAGAACCAGGCTTCAGGGTATGGATAATAAGAAACTTCTGTGAGTTAAAAGAACATGTTGTAGCCCAACATAAAGAAACTAAGAACTT
>JAPYYA010002073.1:0-14422 GCA_028533165.1 Leontopithecus rosalia | reverse complement strand
ACACCAGTTAGAATGGCATTCATTAAAAAATCTGGAGACAAAAGATGCTGGAGAGGATGTGGAAAAATAGGTACACTTTTACACTGCTGGTGGGAGTGTAAATTAGTTCAACCATTGTGGAAGACAGTGTGGCGATTCCTCAAGGTCCTAGAAATAGAAATTCCATTTGACCCAGTAATCCCATTACTGGGTATATATCCAAAGGACTATAAATCGTTCTACTATAAGGACACATGCACACGAATGTTCATTGCAGCACTGTTTACAATAGCAAAGACCTGGAACCAAACCAAATGCTCATTGATGATAGATTGGACTGGGAAAATGTGGCACATATACGCCATGGAATATTATGCAGCAATCAAAAATGATGAATTCGTCTCCTTTGTAGGGACATGGATGAATCTGGAGAACATCATTCTCAGCAAACTGACACAAGAACAGAAAATGAAACACCATATATTCTCACTCAAAGGCGGGTGATGAACAATGAGAACACATGGACACAGGGAAGGGAGTACTACACACTGGGGTCTATTGGGGGGAATAGGGGAGGGACAGTGGGGGTGGAAGCTGGGGAGGGATAGCATGGGGAGAAATGCCAAATGTGGGTGAAGGGGCGGAAGGCAGCAAAACACACTGCCATGTGTGTACCTATGCAACTATCTTACATGTTCTGCACATGTACCCCAAAACGTAAAACGCAATAAAAAATAAAAAGTTTAAAAAAAATACATAAGACTGGGTAATTTATAAAGGAAAGAGATTTAATAGACTCACAGTTCCACATGGCTGGGAAGGCCTCACAAACACGGCAGAAGATGAAGGAAGAGCAAAGGAACTTCTTACACCATGGTAGGCAAAAGAGCTTGTTTGGGGGAACTCCCATTTATAAAAACGTCAGATCTCAGGAGACTTAATTGCTATCACAAGAATAGTGTGAGGGAAACCACCCCATGATTCAATTATCTCCACCTGGCCCTTCACGTGACATGTGGGGACTATTACAATTCAAGGTGAGATTTGGGTGGGGACACAGCCAAACCATATCAAATAAGTACTGTAATTTCAAAATATGGATGAGTATAAATGACATTTTGAGATCTGCAATAACTTTAGTGTCATATGGAATATCCATAACTTCTATTGGTCATGGGTACTGTTATTACCACTATTACTGCTGCCAATATGCATAATTGAAGAAAATGTGAAGTTTCAGTTAGAGATTAGTGTAAACTAGGGTGTAACTTATTTCTCATGCAAATTCATTGACTACCTATGTTCCTTCCATAGGCACCTTGGGAGTCCATAGGGTCTAGGCTAAGACACTTAACTTTCAAGTCTTCCCTAGGAAAACCTCTGATCACTTTGTTTATTCATACTTACTCATTTATAAATTGATCTACAGTCCCAGACTGTATCTTTCAAAGTTTTTTTCAATGTCAAGAATCTTTTCTCTTTGATTTCCAGCTTATTTCTCAACACCACCAAGAGGTTATTTTCCTGGACCTGACATTGATCTGCAAATTGTTTTTAGAGATTCCTAGAATTTAATATTTTCTCTGTTGCTTCTGAAATTTCCCAAACTAAGCCTCCACTTCCTCTCTTTCTTTCCACATCTCCCCCTTTCACCTGGAATGTTTGAAATTCAGTCATTACTGGTACATATTAGGCTTAGAAATATTCATGTTCACTCATTACATTCCACTTGTAAAAATCTATTCTTTTCTCAGTTCTTCCCATTCCCACATCCTTTCATGTAAAATCAATCCATTGCTCTCACCAGTATGAAATCAGTCTCCTATGAGCAAACACCTACTCCAGCAAGAACCATATACGAAATCTCCAAGCTGAAGCCGATTTTGGTTTCACTATCAAGGTCTCCGGGAACACCTTGATTAGGTCCTTGACATTTGTCTACACAGTAATACAACTTCACTGCTTTCACTTCCTGGGTATGTTCCACTTTTACACCGAACTTTGTCCAAGTTTTTGATGTTCTCCTGTCAGCACCCTCCTACAGCCTGCATGCTGGCCTTGCTGGCTTAACACACTGACTTGCCTTAAATTTCACTTTTGAATCCTCTGATTCATGACTGTGTCTCTAACATAACAGTCAGTTTCTATATGGTAATTTATTTAAGATAGTATCTTTGACTGTAGCTCAGGATTTGCTGAATTACTAATTTCAGGATACTTTGGTCTCTATATCCACTGTCTCAGATTCTGTTCATTTCTTTTAGTTCTGCCTAAGGCTTGCTGAGTCCAGGTACTGCCTAAGTAATTCATGTACAATATCTACATAATAAAAACTCACCTTTGTATTCTATCCATACTCATGTTACTAAGAGATGTAGTAAATTTTTGAAAATCTCTCATAAATTAAAATAATTTGAATATATCTGTTGATTCCTGCTGGGACCCTACCTAATACAGTCTGACTCCAAAACTCAGGCTCTCAACCACCAGGTTAAATTCCCCGCTAAATTATTTGAGAGTCTCAGGTGTTCATGCTCTAGGATAAACTGAAATGGACTCTAGTAGTACCTTGTAGTAGCCTTGAACACTGTGAGGTCCCCTGGAATCAGGGTCTGTTAAATCATTTCCTTATATCTTCCCTTTATTACTTTATTCCTTCCTAAATTATATTATATTTTATATTGTTATGAAATCAGTTTAAATATTAATAAATACTTATAAAATTAAAAAAAGAAAAACATACCTATACGTGGTCTTAGTCTGTTTTATGGTACAATAGCAGAATATCTGAGACTGGGTAAGTTAGAAAAAACAGAAATATGTTTCTCATGGTTCCTGACCTGGAAGTCCAAGACCAAGGCACTGGCATTTGGTCAGCCTTCTTGTTCCATCCTCACATGGCAGAAGAGCAAGATAGCATGCCAGCCAAACACTGCTTGAAGCCACTTTTAAAAGGGCCTTAATATTCCTACTAAGGGAGACTTGTAACCTCTTAAATGCCATCTTATTGACAACACCTGAGTTTTGAAGTGGGCCCATTCAATCTCACTAGTGCATATATATGTGTGCACTAGAGATGGAATGTGTGCACTAGAGATTGATGTGCACACACACACACATTTAAAGAGAAGCAATTCGATGTTCGCATTTGGAAACCTTGTGTAGGAGATTTGCTTTTTATTTTGATTTATATTTTTTCCTGTGCTATCCAGAATCCTTAGCAATTTTTGGTCCCTCAAGAATAAGTTTTAAGTTTTCTGGTTTTGAATTTAATATAATTGTTCCTTCCCATATTCCTTTCATGAGAATCAAGAGAATATAATTTTATCTGTCATCTGTGTCACAGTAGGGGCTCTCTTACTTAAGTGTGCCCAACATACTGGATCCATGGCTGCACTGGAACCTTTTATTTTCTACTAGACTTCATGCAGTGTTCTTTTCATTTCCATTTTCAGATTACTTTAGATTACATAATCCATTCCTTCAACTCTTCTCTATATTTTGTCAACATCTTTGTCTGTGTCATTTTATCCACATGCCCATAAAAGAGCCAACACAGAATATCTGTTTTCAAAGCCTGTACCAGCCTGATGCATTAATATTGCTACAGTAAAACTATAACTGTGGTGACTACTTTCAATTTGTCCTGTAAAATTGCCCAGCAATTCGGTTTTGTTTCTATTACTTTGTCAGTTTTCTCTTCTTTGCAGCAACTTTAAAAAATACTCCAATCTCCTAAAATCTTAGACATTCTAACTTCTCATGTCCTGAACATATTACATGAACACCTATTTCAGAGAGAAATCAGAAATATCAGCTGATAACTTGACATCAAAACTATATATTTATTTGCCTCTGCATCAAGACTATCCTACTTAACTTTTGCAAGCAATGAAATAAATGAATATCCCATTCATTGTTCACAGATAATCCACACATCTGTGTTTTGGAAGACATTTCTCTCAACTCCTCAGAATTCTTGCTTCACTGCTACTTGCACGTGGAGCAGACACTGTCAGGGTCTTATGCATATCCCATTGCCCTTACTGTTCCTATGTAAGTCAATAAAATCTCACTGCAAGCACCTGGGATTCTCTGCCTGATGACTTTACCTGGTTGCAAGAACATGCTCAGCCTACCTGTGAAATAGGTAGACAAAAGACAATGTTGGGGAGTTGTTTTTAACCCAACAATAGCCCCTATACAATGACTATATTAATTAGTGCATAAATACCCCATGTTTCTCACCCATAGGGAAAGATAACTTTGAGGAATGTTCTACACTGGACCCTACAAACTGCAGCGTAATTGAGTCTCACTTGCCCACAGTGATAACATGCTTGTATCAATTCATTTTTACACAGCTATAAAGAACTGCCTGAGACTGCGTAATTTGCACAGGAAAGAGGTTTAATTTATTCAGAGTTCAGCATGGCTGGGGAGGCCTCAAGAAATTTACAATAATGGCAGAAAGGAAAGGGGAAGCAAGACACTTTCTTCACAAGGTGGTAGGAAGGCAAAGTGCTGAACAAAAGAGGGAAGAGCCCCTTATAAAACCATCAGATCTTGTGAGAACTCACTCACTATCACAAGAACAGCATGAGGGGAACCAATCCTATTACTCAACTACCTCCACCTGCTCTCTCCCTTGACCTGTGGGGATTATGGGAATTATAAGTCAAGATGATATTTGGGTGGGGACACCAAGCCTAACCATATCAATGGTTAACACTCTGACTGGCTTTCTTTCCTTCCTTCTCTCACTTTTCTATTCTCTCAGTGGTGGGATCCCAGACAAACTACTTTCACTCAACTCCTTGGCTCAGGTTCTGTCTCTGGGGGAACCCAACCTAAGAGAGTTGGTTATAGAAATTCATCCCTAGATACCCGTTCTGGAATTTGGATTCATTGCATGACAAATTATTACCAGTAATAAATTGTATGAGTCTCATACTATTTATGAGAATAGTAAATAGGATAGAATATAGATGGAGAGGGGTACACTGATTTATGCAGTAGCTCTAGGGTCTGATCCCTAGCAATATGGAGTTAGTTGGTTATTACCAATGGAAGAAGATAACAGACGCGGATCAGCCAACTAAAAACTCAGGTAACAGTATAAAAACTTAAAGTCATCATGGCAGTGTTTAAAGAGTCCCTCATCCACTATAGATGGAGGGAAGGTTCTTCTGAAAAAAAGGAACCAGATTTAATTGAGAGTTCCAAATTTTAAAAAGATACTGATATCACAGCCCAGATAATTTCTGTGTCAAGTTAGAACTCTAATAAGAAAAGATTGAGACCCCCCAAGACCCTAGTTGGAGACATCTAAGTACAGAACATGGGTACTCCAGGTTTCCCCAAACCCTCTGTTCTGGTAAGAGTGGTCCCTGTTTCCCTTGATTAAACGGGGCTGTTGTTCATTGCCTAGAGATTTTGCAAAGTTTTCACCTGAATCAAAATCACCTTCTTATGATCTATCCACATATTTTATCTTTACCTTTAGAGCAGAAAGAACAGTCATGCCTTTGTATTGTTCAAGCAATATCCCAAATACAGATTGGACGTCCCTTATCCAAAATGCTTGGGATCAGAAGTATTTTGTATTTCAACTTTTTGCAGAATTTAGAATATGTACAGGTAACTATAGTTGAGCATCTCTAATCTCAAAATCTGAAATCCAAAATACTTCAAGGAGCATTTCTTTTGAGTATCATGTAGGTGCTCAAATAGTTTTAGATTTTGAAGCATTTAGGATTTAGGATTTTTGTATTAAAAGTGCTCAACTTATACTCAATGAAAGCAATTATTTGCCATGAGATAGCTATACTACCTGTATAATATGCAAGGGAAGAACCAGCCAAAAGTGCCTGAGGAGAATTGTGAGGGGTCTGGGGCAGGGAAGGTGGAACACAAGACTGGATGGGATAGCTTATTGATATAGCAACATTATTTTGATCTAAAACTATAGAAAGTGTTACTGGAGTTAGTCCTAATAAAATGCTGGAACAATCCTTGAAAGTTAAAATCGTGATAGCCTAAAGTAGATGAGGCGGAATTGCTGGAACTTCTTGACATAGTATTAAGAAAGAGCCTAAAATGCTGAGAGAGCTGGGCATATAAGATTGGGTTTATTACATAAGTTCAGTGACCTGCCAGGTGACTACAATCCACCACCAGGTTGCGAAGACATTACCTTCCATAAAGTGATAAAGAAATGACTGGTAAATCAGCACTAGAATAGTTGACATTACCTTCCGTAAAGTGATAAAGAATTGACTGGTAAATCGGCACTAGAATAGTTGAGAAGCTCTGTGGTAACTGGCTAGTTGTTAGTAGGATATGCTGTTATGAAAGGAGATTCCTTAATGTCAGTATGAAAGGATGCTGAAATGGCAAAGGTCAACTGATGATATTAAATCAGTAGAGGCATGTTGTACACAATTACAACACAAATGGCAACTAGAAGGCTTTGACCTGGAAGAGATCCACAGCAGTGGGTAACAGACCATCATGTTTTCAGAGTGGAGAGAAGTGAGTATCAACAAGAGTGTGGCTTGACTTAGGTGCCCCCAAAACACTAAGAGAAGGTGAGAAGAAGACCGACAGTGGCTATAATGGAAAAAATCACATTAAGCCAGTTCTCAAATCCAGAACCCTGTGAATTGGATGGGAAACCAGGTACTTTTAAGGAAGAAGCCTAGAATGTAATTCCAAGCATGTATAATACCTGTACCACCATCCTTCTAAATGAGGATTGTGGGCATTTGCTAGAACACAGGTACATTGGTAAAAGGGGAATATAAAGATCTTTTGAGAGCTATTAGATAGAGTTTGAGCTAATATGGGTATTAAGACTCTAGATCTTCTTATGGTGTTCCTGTTAGAATAGAGTCCTAGCCCAGCTTCATCTCACATCAGTGGGTCTGCAGACCTACCCTGGGTGCATAACTTTTAAAGGTGCATCTAGAAGCTGGTAGAAACTTCACATTGATTTCTTAAGCTATAAGTTGAGAGACATTTAAAAACTGCTCCCTACTTCCACACAACCAAGATGGAAAATCAGAAAAGTGATATTGCATTTGAGGAGATTAGCAGAAATTAATGCCACCTACAAACAAATTTTATAGGACTAGTTGTCTCCAGGCTATCCCAGTTGGGTTCACTGATATAATTCCTCCAAAAACCATAAAGATGGTAGATAATGGTGCATTATAATAAAATTATGAATGAGGTAGTCTAACTTGTAACTGCTGTTCCAGATGTAGTATTTTGTACTCTGGCACGTTTTGTGACATTATTTTCAATTCCCTTCCAAAAGAATCTCATATACATATATGTCATATATATATATCTCTCTCATATATATATGTCTCTCATATATATATATCTCATATATGTCATATATATATATCTCATATATGTCATATATATATATATCTCATATATATGAGATATATATATGAGAGACATATATATGTGAGATATATATGAGATATATATATATGAGATACATATGTATATGAGATATATATATATGAGATATATATATATGGGATATATATATATGAGATATATATATGAGATATATATATGTGGGATATATATATATGAGATATATATATATGTGGGATATATATATATATATATATATATATGAGATATATATGTGGGATATATATATATATGGGATATACTCTGGCAAGTTTTGTGACATTATTTTCAATTCCCTTCCAAAAGAATCCTATATATATATATCTCATGTATATATATGAGATATATATACATGAGATATATATATATGAGAGATATATATATGAGAGATATATGAGATATATATATATGGGATATATATATATATGGGATATATATATGTGGGATATAGATATAGATATAGATATAGATATAGATATAGATACAGAGAGAGAGAGAGAGAGAGAGAGAGAAAGAGAGAGACTGAGAGGGGCTGGGAAAGACAATAATATGTATTCGGGATAATAATCCCAGCACTTCCAAAGGCTGAGGTGGAACCCAGGAGTTTGAGACCAGCCTGGGTAACATGGTGAGACCCTGTCTCTACTAAAACTATAAAAAATTAGCCAGGGATAGTGGTGCACACCTGTGGTTCCAGCTACTCAGGAGACTGTGGTGGAAGAATCACCTGAGCCTGGGAAGATGAGGTTGCAGTGAGCTGTGATCACACCACAGGACTCCAACTTGGGCAACAGAAGAGACCCTGTATTAAATGTGTATGTTCTTGCCATAGAATCAGAGCTCTTGATCATCTTGACATTCCACAAAACACTATGCAGCCCCACTATTTTAACATCATTGAAACCAGATCTGATCATTAGAAGTATCAAGTACGCATGGTCCCTGAAGAAACTGAAGGAGAAAAGCCTTATAAGAATTTAAAGTCCTGTTATGTGTGTGAAGTTTTGAGTGATATGTTAGTGTGAGGCATGCTGTGATACCTCCTCCAGAGTAACAGGTAAGTCACTACAACTTGCACCTCCTACTAGTTTATGCTAAGTAAGAGGCATAGACCTTGCAAGGCTTTTTGGCTTTTGGAATTAGGACCTATACTAGAAGCTACTACTCGGTTCTATTTATCAGGTGACTGAAAAGGCTTCCACTTTGAGTGAGGTCAAGACCAAGAGAGGGATTAGCAGCAGGTTTGGGCTATGCTATGTGTCCCTACTGTTTGGTCCATATAACCTAGCAGATATACTAATGCTAGAGATAACTGTGGTAGATAAGGATAGGGTATGATGTTCCTGACAAGCCATGATATGAGAACCCTGATGTAGAAATCATAGTGCAGACATCTAGGGTTTGAAAACAAGGCCATGTTGCCCACAACAGAGAAATCTTGACCCTCCCAAAACAGCTACTGGCATGTTCTCTTGGGCCTGGTAGAAACTATGGTCTCGGTCATGGCATTCTAGGGAAGGGAAAAATCTTTTTTCTCTACTCATCTCAAATTTTTCAGCTGAGGCCCTATAAATTACTGTCAAAAGATAGATTAACTGGAGAAAAGCATACACATTTTATTTAGTAATTTTTACATGTGCATGGGAGACCTCACTGGACAAATGACAACACAATGAAGAAGTTAGGACTAAAAGCTTACGTAACTAGTTTGAATAATGTGTAGTAAATTATGAACATATGACATTACAAAGGGGTTTGTGATAGGAGAAAGTATAGAAAGATAAGTTTAAACTAACCCAGTTTAACAAACTTTATTTGTACAGATTTTTCCTGGCTTCAGCTACTCATGTCTGGTGATAAGAATGTCTTCCTTCTGGTATCTGGAGAATACCTTTCACATGGGAGTTTATTGTCCGCTTTTAGAAAGACAAAAAGAAGCTCAGATTACCCTTCTTTCATCTACTGCTTTTTAAGTGTTTTTAACTTAAAATAATCCTATTCCAATGTGGCATATTTTAGGGTGGCATATTCTGTTACCCTATAGGATCAATGTCAGAAAAACACCAAGCCAAGAGGGTGAGTGGGTGCAACAGAAACCCAACATATATGATGAAAATTGGTACCAGTCAGGTCAGGAGGGGCACAGGTAAGGCTAGGGCCACAGGTCAAGAGTGGCACAGGCAAGGTAACATGAACAGTTTAGCCCATAACCCTATGACATCTACCACTATTGTGACACTGTCTCTACCGCAACTCATATGATGGCCCAATAAGAGATTAGGTCTGGTTTATGCATTGATCAGCTAGATTTGTTTATGCAGTCTGAAACTGGCCAGTTGCCACACACCCAGCGCAGTTCTTGAAAAATAAGGAGGGGAAATCTTCACAATGGACAGAGCTTTGAGCAATATACCTCTTCATTAACTTGGTGCGGAGTGGAAAAGGTCTGAGGTAAATATATACCCAGATTCATAGGTAATGGCAAATGACTTGGTTAGGGGTCCCACAAGGAATAAGATTTGAAAATTAAAGACAAGGAGTATGGGAAAGAAGCATGCAGGAGGATAAAGAAGCATGCAGAAGGGTCCATGGGAGTGGGAGCTAAGTTTGTTGATACTTGTGTGTCATGTCAATTTCTACCAGAGATGCAAAAGAAGTCTCTGTACTACAGATGACTCATCAAGTAGGCACCAGCTAGCCTCCGACTCTGGTCACTCCAGTATTTGCATAACAAAGCCTTGGCAGGGAATGGAGTTTGCCCATGCTCAGAATCATGAGTCCCTCTGATTGATGCTGATCTAGCTGCTGCCACTGCTGAATATTATGCATATTAACAGTGATGAAGAAACAAATAATTAATATATGCTATGTGTTCTAGGTATAGATTTTTCTTCTTAGCCCACAATGTCTCAGCCAGCAGCTCTCCTCAAGACCTTACAGAATGTATTAGTCAGTGTATTAATCAGTGTACATTAGTCCTTATATATATGTGAACACTAGTATACATATATGTGTACATATATATATACCCCATTATATATATATAAATATATATATCATGTAAGTTAATACTTAAACTCATATATATAAAATAGGGTATTATGTAGGTTAATTCTTAATAAACTCATATATATACAAAATGAACTTTATATATGTTTATTTTATATATATATTCTATATATGAATTTATATATAAAACTTAATAAACTCCTATATATATAATAAACATATATATATATAGGGTAGCATGTAAGTTAATACTTAATAAACTCCTATAGATATAGATATAGATATATATCTCATGACATTCCACAGTAGGCAGCCTACAAGCATGAGGAGCAAGGAGAGCCAGCCTGAGACTCAAAACTGAAGCACTTCAGGTCTGATGTTTGAGGGCAGGAAGCATCCAGCATGGGAGAAAGAGGTAGGATGGGAGGCTAGGCCAGTATCTCCTTTTCATGTTTTGCTGCCCGATTTTTATTCACTGGCAGCTGATTAGATGGTGCCCACCCACTTAAGGGTGGGTCTGTCATTCCAGCCCACTGACTCAAATGCTAATCTCCTTTGGCAACACCCTCACAGACATACCCAGTATCAACACTTTGTTTCATTCAATCCAATCAAGTTGACACTCAGTATTAACCATCCCACAGAATATCTGATTTAATAACATAGTATCCCTTTAAAATTAACATGGACCTCCCAGATTATAAACAGTAAGAAAGGGATCTCATCTATCATGGACATCATTGTCCCCCCATGCCTTTCAGAATTCCAGGCCCTATGTAGGTACTGAATTGATATTTGTTAAAAGAAAAAGGCAGTAATTTTAAAAACAAATATATTAAGGATATTTAGAATTTTATTTCATGTGCTCTCTTCGGCAACACATATACTAAAATTGGAACAATACAGAGAAGATTAGCATGGCCCCTGAGCAAGGATGACATGCAAATTCATGAAGCGTTCCATATTTTTAAAGGACACGAACAGATGGAAAAACATTCCATGCTCATGATTAGGAAGAATCAATACTGTGAAAATGGCCATACTGCCCAAAGTAATTTATAGATTCAATGCTATCCGCATCAAGCTACCTATGACTCTCTTCACAGAACTGGAGAAAAACACCTTAAACTTCATATGGAATCAAAAGTGACCCTGCATAGCCAAGACAAATCTAAGCATAAAGAACAAAGCTGGAGGTATCACACTACCTGACTTTAAACTACACTACAAGGCTACAGTAATCAAAATAGTATAGTACTGGTACCAAAACAGAGATATAGACCAATGGAACAGAAAAGAGGCCTCAGAGGCAATGCCACACATCTACAACCATCTGATCTTTGACAAACCCAATGAAAACAAGCAATGGGGAAAGTATTCCCTGTTTAATAAATGGTGTTTGGAAAACTGGCTAGCCATGTACAGAAAGCAGAAACTGGACCCCTTCCTGACACCTTACCCTAAAATTAACTCCAGACAGATTAAAGACTTAATCATAACATCTAACAGCATAAAAACTCTAGAAGAAAATCTAGGCAAAACCATTCAGGACATAAGCACAGGCAAAGGCTTCATGACTAAAACATCAAAAGCATTGGCAACAAAAGCCAAAATAGACAAATGGGATTTAATTAAACTCCAGAGCTTCTCTGCAGCAAAAGAAACAATCACTAGCATGAACCAGCAACCAACAGAATGGGAAAAAAATTTCGCAATGGGAAAAAAATCTGACAAAGGGCTAATATCCAGAATCTACAAAGAACTAAAACAGATTTACAAGAAAAAACAAACCCATTGAAAAGTGGGTGAAGGATATGAACAGACACTTTTCAAAAGAAGACATATATGAGTCTAACAAACATGAAAAAATGATCATCACTGGTCATTAGAGAAATGTAAATCAAAACTACATTAAGATACCATCTCACGCCAGTTAGAATGGCGATCATTAAAAAATCTGGAGAAAACAGATGCTGGAGAGGATGTGGAGAAATAGGAACACTTTGACACTTGGTGAGAGTGTAAATTAGTTCAACCATTGTGGAAGAGAGTGTGGCGATTCCTCAAGGACCTAGAAATAGAAATTCCATTTGACCCAGCAATCCCATTACTGGATATATATCCAAAGGATTACAAATCATTCTATTATAAAGACATGTGCACATGTATGTTCATAGTGGCACTGTTTACAGTAGCAAAAACCTGGAACCAACCCAAATGCTCACTGATGACAGATTAAACAAGGAAAATGTGGCACATATACACCATGGAATGTACAGCCATAAAAAAAAAATGATGAGTTTGTATCCTTTGTAGGGACATGGATGAATCTGGAAACCATCATTCTCAGCAAACTGACACAAGAACAGAAAATCAAACACTGCATGTTCTCACTCACAGGTGGGTGTTGAACAGTGAGAACACATGGACACAGGGAGGGGAGCATCACACACTGGGGTTTGTTGGTGGGGAATAGGGGAGGGACAGTGAGGAGTAGGGAGGTTGGGGTTGGATAACATGGGGAGAAATGCCAGATACTGGTGATGGGGTGATGGAGGCAGCAAACTACATTTCCATGTATGTACCTATACAACAATCCTGCATGTTCTGCACATGTACCCTAGAACCTAAAGTGCAATAAAATATGTATATATATAAACAAGAAATAAATATTCATTAATATCATATAATATGAAAAAAAAGAACTGCATTTCATGCCTTTCTCTATGAAAATTCCCTCTAGTGACAAACCCACCAAATCTATTAAATGCTATTTTACAAGAATAAAAAAGATGAGGCTGGCCGCAGTGGCTCACGCCTGTAATCCCAGCACTTTGGAAGGCCAAGGTGGATGGATCATGAGATCAAGAGTCCGAGATCAGCCTGGCCAACATAGTGAAACCCTGTCTCTACTAAAAATACAAAATATTAGCTGGATGTGGTGGTGCATGCCTATAGTCCCAGCTACTCAGGAGGGTGAGGCAGGAGAATCACTTGAACCCAGAAGTGGTGGTTGCAGTGAGCTGAGATCGTGCCATGCTCTCCAGTCCAGGTGACAGTGCAAGACTCTGTCTCAAAAATAAAATAAAATAAAATAATTGTAGTGAATTTACTAAAATAATAATATACAAGTTATAGTAATAAGGTTTTAATGCAAATGGAAAAAGAAAAATATGGTGTGTCAGATCTAATCCAAGATGGCTGATCGCTGACAGCTCGGGATTGTAGCTCCCGGTGAAAACCCAGAGAACGAGAGGACGCCACACGTTCGGGCGAATTTTCGTCACTCACGGACCAGAGGATTCCCAGTGGAGGGGCCCCACGGGTCGCCAGCATGACTCTTGTGGCCGGCGCAGCGGTTTTGCCAGTGTCTCGGTGCGGCAGCTCTTCGTGTAGGGTGGACGGGCTTGGTTCCCCTACTGACTAATGCTTGGAGCTCTGGGAAGGCAGAGCCGCTAGTTACGAACTCAATAAGGAAGCCAGACTGGAGATTCCCAGGCAGAGGAGCACCATCAGCCTTATTACTGCTGTTTTGGCCAGCGCAGTGGGTTGCTCGGATTCCAGCACTGGGAATCAATAAACTGGGCGTCCACTCAGAGACCTAATTAGAAAGGTGGTAACTGTAAAGACCACAGATGGATAAATTCATAATAAAGGAAAAAAACAGCCTAAAAAGGCTGAGAATACCCAAAATCAAAACCCCTCTCCCCCTACAGGGGATTGCGGCTCCTTATCAGCAAGGGAACAAGCCCTGATGGAAAAGGACTGTGTCCCATTATCTGAAGATGGCTTCAGAAGGTGGATGATAAGAAACTTCTGGGAGTTAAAAGAACTTGTTCTAACCCAATGTAAAGAAACTAAGAACTTTGAAAAAAGGTTCGACAAAATGCTAAAAAGAATGGACAATATAGAGAGGAATATAAATGAACTAATGGAGTTGAAAAATACAACACGAGAACTTAGTGAAATATGCACAAGTTTGAATAGCCGAATTGATCAA
>JAPYYA010002072.1:0-14425 GCA_028533165.1 Leontopithecus rosalia | reverse complement strand
ACACACTGAGGTCTATTGGGGGAAATAGGGGAGGGACAGCGGGGGGGGGAGCAGGGGAGGGATGGCATGGGGAGAAATACCAAATATGGGTGAGGGGGCAGAAGGCAGCAAAACACACTGCCACGTGTGTACCTATGCAACTATCTTGCATGTTCTGCACA
This sequence comes from Leontopithecus rosalia, assembly GCA_028533165.1. Taxonomy (NCBI): domain Eukaryota; kingdom Metazoa; phylum Chordata; class Mammalia; order Primates; family Cebidae; genus Leontopithecus; species Leontopithecus rosalia. Next base: position 14,264 of record JAPYYA010002072.1, on the reverse strand, counting down.
TGTACCCCCAAACCTAAAATGCAATAAAAATTAAAAAAAAAACAACAACACAGGTTTCTGGGCCCATCCTCAGGTTCTGATTCAGCAGGGCTCAGATGGGGGATTAAGTATTCATATTTCTGACAGGTTCCGAGTTGACACACCAGTGATACCAGGCTACTTTTAGAGCCACTGGATCATAGTTTTCAGAAGAAAGTCCCAGCCAGTCACAGAGGTGCATGCCTGTAATCCTGTGGGGCACTTTGGGAGGCGGAGGCAGGTGGGTCACTTGAGCTCAGGAGTTAGAGGCCAGCCTGTGCAACATGGCAAAACCCCATTTTTACCAAAAAACAAAAACTGGCTGGGTGTGGTGGTGCATGCCTGTAGTCCCAGCTAAGGAAGGCGGCAGGGGTGGGAGGATCACCTGAGCCCAGGAAGTCAAGGCTTCAGTGAGCCGAGATCGTACCACTGCACTCCAGCCTGAGTGACAGAGTGGCACCCTGTCTCCAAAAAAAAAATAATAATAATAGAGTCTTAGTAATTTTATATATATAATATATACAGGGTGTCTAACCTTTTGGTTTCCCTGGACCACATTGGAAGAAGAAGAATTGTCTTGGGCCACACAGAAAATACACTAACATGAACAATAGCTGATAGGCTAAAAAAAGAAAAAAAAAAACTCACCAAAAAAAAAAAATTCATAATATTTTAAGAAAGTTTATGAATTTGTATTGGGCTACATTCAAAGTCCTCCTGGGCCACATGCAGCCCACATCCATGAGTTGGACAAGCTTGGTGAATAACATCTTCTTAATAAATAACAAGTGATTTTTTTTTGCCCTTTTAAAATTCATATTAGGCATTCAGACAGATAGCATAAATGGATAAATGAGTGGAAAAAACCCTTACAAATATTCAATTAATAGTTTATTCATTCATTCTTTGACTTTCATTAAACTTGAATCATACTTAGCCATTGATCAAACAGCCGTAGTTTCATTTTATTGGACACCCTTGCTTGGTGTCCTGGTCAAGCAATATATGAAATAGACTCAAATAGAAGATGTACCTATTCTTCTTCCAAGCCTTAAAATAATTCTACTTCATAATTGCCTGGTAATCTTCTGTATTTATAAAATTAAATGATACACCAACCGTATCACCCTAGGGGCTTAGGAAAGGGAGCCAGAACAAGATTCCACCTTTGCAAGGTTGGCTTGCAGGCATAATCTAACTGCCAACCAATTGCTCTCAATTATGTTTTCAAATAATTATATTAGTTGTACATCCAAAAGGGCATTCAAGGGGTTAAACAGGTTAGGCCATGAGTATGCTGATTTTTAAACGAAGGTCTGGTTGGATTATGTGTTCATTATGTATTACACAATAACAGGGTATGAACTTGCAGCTTTGTACACATTGAACTCATCCTGGAGCTGACAGAATTTTTTCTTGGTGTAGAAATATGCATAGTTAGGAGCCCCTTAAACCTGTAAGAGCTCCTGTTCGAAGGGGTTACCGCAGACACTTGGAGAGCACCCAGAAAACATCCCTAAGCACAGAACTCTTGGGTACTTTTTCTCTCGGTATCATGCCAAGACAGGAACTCCAGCAGCAACCAAGCATTGTGAGCACTGTGTGCCCTGATGGGAGGAGGCTCTTGGCCGTGACTTCAGTGCCTGTCCTGGTCACGAGTGTCCCAGTCACACCTGGGCCAAGCCACCATTGGCAGTACCAAACTACAGCCCTGTGAGACAAAGCCAGTGATCTCCGCCTGCTTCTTCAGCTAGATGGGCACAGTCGGGACTGCTTTTAAAGTGCTCCACAGAACAGAAGCTGTATAAGTTGGGTACAAGTGCTCATGGGTGGCATCAGCAAACAGTGAGACCTTTCTCTCAGGATTTTCCACATATGTAAGTTCTGGCACATCAAGGATGCTGATATTTAAATATAAACCTTTTAAAAATACAATTGACAGAATTTCAGGGCATGACACAATCTGTCATAGTGCTTTAAGAGCATGGACTCAGTAACCAGACTACCAGGGTCCAAACAAACCAGCTTATGACCTGTGTGACTCTCTCGGCTTCAGTTTTCTAACTTGTGAAGATAGTTCTCTCAAGGTGTGTTTTAAGGAGCCCATGGACCAGTGCTCTTAGGACAGTGCCTGGCACACAGTGAATGCTCTGTAAATAGCCACCATGGTTCTGGGATTGGAGTGACTGTCATTCTCTCTGATGAGCCCCGCCTAGGCCAGCTGTCTGCAGTCAGGTCCTCCTGCATGGGACCTTTCTCCTCACTTTCTTTCCAGCTGTATGTCTGCAGTCACTTGGAAGAAAAGAACTGGAAAGACAGTTTGGAAACTCTGCCACTTTAAGACTCAGTCTTGGAATCTTGTTGATGTCATAATTTATTTTAGTCAGGCCTAGAATAATTACCCTAGGACTTCAGGGTTATGAAACACGCTCATTTGAGCAGAGCCATCAGAACAAAAATGTTCTGGCTTGTAACATCTTTTCTTAGTCCATTTGCATCTCAGGTAAAATGAGGAGAAAAATACATTAAATTCTCACTCTTTACTCTGTATATTCTCTGTCCCTTTCCATAGGACAAATAGATGGAGATCTACCTGCTTCCTTTTGTGAGCTCATATATGCAGTGTGTGTCCTGGTGCAATTTTATCTTTCTTATATTGCTGTTGACACTTCCCTCTTTTTAGTTGTAAAGTTATTGCCTATTTGAGGCCTTTTGGCAAGATCCATTCATTCTCCCCCTAATTTAGGTGATTTCCACAGAAATGTGTTTGTTAACTCTCCCTACCTGAGTTGGAGTTAACAGCTCCAAGCTGGTTCCCAGGGGTGCCTAGAAAATAGTTGTTACTAGTCACCCTTCTGAAACTAAGACTTGAAGGCAAAGGGAACATTTTTGTCAGCTTTGAAAAAGAAATCAAAGCTATCTCAGAATTTTTTGACTATGTCCATCTATAAAAGCCAAATCCAGTTTTTCTTACTTGTAGAACTACCTGAAACATTGGGTTTTCTTTTAATTCTCTGGGTAGGGTTTAGTTCATGTTGACACTCGCAGAACATTTAAATCTAATTAGAGCAGGACTAGCTTAACAGTGCCCAGGATTCTTCCCCAGTAACTGTTCTGATTATCCCTCCAGGCGCAAGTCCTCATTTCCTCCCTTTTGAAACTTCATCTTCAGCAATCCCATTACGTACAAATTCACCAAACCATTTAGCCCTAACCATATTTCTTTAGAAAAGCCCACAAGTTTATGAGTTTTTTTCTTGTGGCCGCAGTTGCCATTCTGTGAGATACAGGGATTATTTAAGGTGGGAAATTGGAGAAGGACGTGTGCAAGTTGGGCTTGTCTACTGGGAAGGAGAGAGCAGGGTCATGTTTATATTGGCAGTTTGTTGAGTTGAAGTGAACCACTTCAAAGAACAGGATGGCCATACTTACCTCAATAGCTTGGCTCTGAATAAGTTCCAGTCATTTAGTTATAAACGACCAGGCACGTAATTATAGAAATGTTTCAAATACTAAAAGGAAGAAAATGGTGTGGTAGACTAGCACGTTTTATGGAAAGCCATGTCCTAATTAAATATTTTCTCCAAATGTTCTCTGTATCAAGAAACCTGGCACATAGGGAATGCATGAAACCTGATTTATCAGGTAGAGTCTACTCGAGTAATAACCTGCATCTAGAAGGTACAGCGTCAACTCTGCTGCTTTAGCCGTCATCACGTACCCAGCGCTTCCGTCGTTCTGACAGCTGGGCCAGAGGCAAGGCCTGCATTCACGCATCCAGATTATTTTACTGTAAAAAAGAACACCGTGTTTGGAACTTAATTGTACAAATAGCCATAGCAGTGACATTCTCTTCTAGTAACTGCCCATTGTTCCTTTGTGTCTCCACACCGCCCTGCTCCTCCTGTATTCCAGCTCAGTCTGCCCTTCCTGTTCTGTAGGTCGCCTTGGTTCAGAGCCCCAGGTCCTCTCATGTTCCTCTCCAGAGTCTCTTCCAGCCTTACTCTGCCCCGCCAGACCCTTTCCTGATCAGCATACATTGTGCATTTTCCCACATTTATGCCTTCCCTATATCGTGTCCTCTACCTAAAAGCCCCATCTGTTAAGTTGCTAGCCGGTTCCATCTCTTTCACAAACCTTCCGAATCTCTTCATTGGAATTCATCTTTCTCTTCTGTTCTCCCACACTGACTGCACTTCGTGTGCTATTGGCATGTACAGTTGACTTTTTCTCAAGATTTTATGTTAAAATTTTTCACATATTCAGAAAAGTTGAATAGTACAGCAAACACTCATATACTTGCCATTTAGTCAACATTTTCCTATATTTATGTCTCTTCATCTCTCTATCTGGCCTTGTATTTTTATGCATTTCAAAGTAGTAGACATCAGTACATCTTTTTAATTGTACTTTAGGTTCTGGGGTACATGTGCAGATCATGCAGGATTGTTGCATAGGTACATACATGACAGTGTGGTTTGCTGCCTCCATGCTCCCATCACCTATATCTGGCATTTCTCCCCATGTTATCCCTCCCCAACCTCCCCACCTCCCGCTGTCCCTTCCCTAACCCCCTCCAACAGACCCCAGTGTGTGATGCTCCCTTCCCTGTGTCCACGTGTTCTCACTGTTCAACACCCAGCTATGAGTGAGAACATGCGGTGTTTGATTTTCTGTTCTTGTGTCAGTTTGCTGAGAATGATGCTTTACAGATTCATCCATGTCCATACAAAGAACATGAACTCATCGTTTTTTATGGCTGCATAGTCTTCCCTGGTGTATATGTGCCACATTTTCCTTGTCCAGTCTATCATTGATGGGCATTTGGGTTGGTTCTAGGTCTTTGCTATTGTAAACAGTGCCACAGTGAACATACCTGTGCATGTGTCTTTGTAATAGAAGGATTTATAATAATTTGGGTATATACCCAGTAATGAGATTGCTAGGTCAAATGGAATTTCTATTTCTAGGTCCAGAGGAATCTTCCACAATGGTTGAACTAATTTACACTCCCACCAACAGTGTAAAAGTGTTCCTATTTCTCTACATCCTCTCCAGCATCTGTTGTCTCCAGATTTTTTAATGATCGCCATTCTAATTGGCATGAGATGGTATCTCAATGTGGTTTTGATTTGCATTTCTCTAATGACCAGTGATGATGAGCATTTTTTCATATGTTTGTTGGCCTCATGTATGCCTTCTTTTGAAAAGTGTCTGTTCATATCCTCCGCCCACTTTTGAATGGGTTTGTTTGTTTCTTGTAAATTTGTTTTAGTTCTTTATAGATTCTGGATATTAGCCGTTTGACGGATGGGTAGATTGCAAAAATTTGTTCCCATTCTGTTGGTTGCTGGTTCACTCTAATGATTATTTCTCTTGCTGTACAGAAGCTCTGGAGCTAATTAGATCCCATTTGTCTATTTTGGCTTTTGTTGCCAATGCTTTTGGTGTTTTAGTCATAAAGTCCTTGCCTATGCCTATGTCCTGAATGGTTTTGCCTAGGTATTCATCTAGGGTTTTTATGGTGTTAGGTCTTATGTTTAAATCTTTAATCCATCTGGAGTTAATTTTAGTGTAAGGTACCAGGAAAGGGTCCAGTTTCTGTTTTCTGCACATGGATAGCCAGTTTTCCCAACACCATTTATTAAACAGGCAATCCTTTCCCCATTGTTTATTTTTGTCAGATTTGTCAAAGATCAGATGGTTATAGATGTGTGGCGTTGCCTCTGAGGCCTCTGTTCTATTCCATTGGTGTGTGTGTATATATATATATATATATCTGTTTTGATGCCAGTACCATGCTGTTTTGATTATTGTAGACTTATACTATAGTTTTAAGTCCAGTAGCGTGATGCCTCCAGCTTTGTTCTTTTTGCTTAGGATTGTCTTGGCTATGTGAGCTCTCTTTTGGTTCCATGTGAAGTTTACGGTGGCTTTTTCCAGTTCTGTGAAGAGGGTCATTAGTAGCTTGATGGGGATAGCATTGAATCTGTAAATTGTTTTGGGCAGTATGGCCATTTTCACAATATTGATTCTTCCTAACCATGAGCATGGAATGTTTTTCAATCTGTGTCCTCTCTTATTTCCTTGAGCAGTGGTTCATAGTTCTCCTTGAAGAGGTCCTTTATGTCCTTTGTTAGTTGTATTCCTAGGTATTTTGTTCTCTTTAGCAATTGTGAATGGGAGTTTGTTATTGATTTGGCTCTCTTTTATTCTGTTATTGTTGTATAGGAATGCTTGTGATATCTGCACATTGATCTTGTATCCTGAGACTTTGCTGAATTTGCTTATCAGTTTAAGGAGATTTGGGGCTGAGACAGTGGGGTCTTCTAAATATACAACCATGTTGTCCACAAATAGAGACAATTTGACTTCCTCCTTTCCTGTTTGAATACCCTTTATTTCTTTTTCTTGCCTGACTGCTCTGGCTAGAACTTCCAATACTATATTGAATTGGAATGATGAGAGAGGGCAACCTTGTCTAGTGCCAGATTTCAAAGGGAATGCTTTCAGTTTTTGCCCATTCAGTATGATATTTGCTGTGGGTTTGTCTTAAATAGCTTTTATTATTTTGAGATACATTCCATCAATACGTAGTTTATTGAGAGTTTTTAGCATAAAGGGCTGTTGAGTTTTGTCACATGTGGGGTTTTTTTTGTTTTTTTTTTAATTTTTATTGCATTTTAGGTTTTGGGGTACATGTGCAGAACATGCAAGATAGTTGTATAGGTACACACGTGGCAGTGTGTTTTGCTGCCTTCTGCCCCTTCACCCATATTTGGCATTTCTCCCCATGCCGTCCCTCCCCCGCTCCCCCCCCCCCGCTGACCCTCCCCTTTGGTTCTGTTTATGTGGTGGATTACGTTTATAGACTTGCATCTGTTGAACCAGCGTTGCATCCCCAGGATGAAGCCTACTTAATCATGGCGGATTAGCTTTTTGATGTGCTGTTTTTATCAGTTTACCAGTATTTTATTGAAGATTTTTGCATCTGTGTTTATCAGGGAAATTGGCCTGAAGTTTTCTTTTCTTGGTGAGTCTGTGCTGGGTTTTGGTATCAGGATGATGTTGGTCTCATAAAATGATTTGGGACGGATTCTCTCTTTTTGTATTGTTTGGAATAGCTTCAGAAGGAGTGGTACCAGCTCCTCTTTGTGTGTCTGGTAGAATTCAGCTGTGAATACATCTGGACCTGGGCTTTTTTTGGTTGGTAGGCTATTAATTGCTGCCTCAACTTCAGCCCTTGTTATTGGTCTATTCAGGGTTTCAGCTTCTTCCTGGTTTAGGCTTGGGAGGATGCAAGTGTCCAGGAATTTATCCATTTCTCTCAGGTTTACTAGTTTATGTGCATAGAGTTGTTGGTAACAGTCTTTGAGGGTAGTTTCTCTTTCTGTGGAATCGGTAGTGATATCCCCTTTATCATTTTTTATTGCATCAATTTAATTCTTCTCTCTTTTCTTTTTTATTAATCTGGCTAGCAGTCTGTCTATTTTGTTGATCTTTTCAAAAAACCAGTTCCTGGATTTATTGATTTTTTTTGAAGGGTTTTTTTTTGTGTGTCTCTGTCTCCTTCAGTTCTGCTCTGATCTTAGTTATTTCTTGTCTTCTGCTAGCCTTTGAGTTTTTTTTATCTTGCTCCTCTAGTTCTTTTAATTTTGATAATAGGGTGTCAATTTTAGATCTTTTCTTGTTTCCCATGTGGGCATTTATTGCTATAAATTTCCCTCTAGACACTACTTTAAATATGTCCCAGAGATTTTGGTACATTGTGTCTTCATTCTCATTGGTTTCAAAGAACATCTTTATTTCTGCCTTCATTTCATTGTTTATCCAGTCGACATTCAGGAGCCAGTTGTTCAGTTTCCATGAAGTTGTATGGTTCTGAGTTAGTTTCTTAATTCTGAGTTCTAATTTGATTGCACTGTGTCTGAGAGACTGTTAGGATTTCCGTTCTTTTGCATTTGCTGAGGAATGATTTACTTCCAATTATGTGGTCAATTTTAGAGTAGGTGTGATGTGGTGTGAGAAGAATGTATATTCTATAAATTTGGGATGGAGAGTTCTGTAGATGTCTATTAGGTCCTCTTGGTCCAGATCTGAGTTCAAGTCCTGGATATCCTTTTTCACTTTCTGTCTCATTGATTCATCTAATAATATTGACAGTGGAGTGTTAAAGTCTCTCACTATTATTGTGTGGGAGTCTAAGTCTCTTTATAGGTTGGTAAGAACTTGCTTTATGTATCTGGGTGCTCCTGTACTGGATGTGTATATATTTAGGATCGTTAGCTTTTCTTGTTGCATTGAGCCTTTTACCATTATGTAATGCCCTTCTTTGTCTCTTTTGATCTTTGTTGGTTTAAAGTCCATTTTATCAGAGACTAGCATTGCAACTCCTGCTTTTTTTTGTTGTTGTTGTTCTCCATTTGCTTGGTAAACCTTCCTCCATCCCTTTATTTTGAGCCTGTGTGTTTCCTTGCACTTGAGACGAGTTTCCTGAATACAGCACACTGATGGGTCTTGACTTTTTATCCAGTTTGCCAGTCTGTGACTTTTGATTGCAGCATTCAGCCCATTTACATTTAAGGTTAATATTGTTATGTGTGAATTTGATCCTGCCATTTTGATGCTAGCTGGTTCTTTTGCCCATTAGTTGTTGCAGTTTATTCATTGTGTCGATGGTCTTTACCACTTGGTATGTTTTTGCAGTGGCTGGTGGTACTGGTTGTTCCTTTCCATGTTTAGTCTTTCAGGAGCTCTGTAAGGCAGGCCTGGTGGTGACAGAATCTCTCCGCAGTTGCCTGTTTGTAAGGGATTTTATTTCTCCTTCACTTATGAAGCTTAGATTGGCTGGATATGAAATTCTAGGTTGAAAGTTCTTATCTTTAAGGATGTTGAATATTGGCCCCCACTCTCTTCTGTCTTGTAGGGTTTTTGCCAAGAGATCTGCTGTGAGTCGCATGGGCTTCTCTTTGTGGGTAACCTGATCTTTCTCTCTGGCTGCCCTTAGCATTTTTTCCTTCATTTTGACCCTGATGAATATGATGATTATGTGCCTTGGGATTGCTCTTCTTAAGGAATATCTTTGTGGTATTCTCTATATTTCCTGGACTTGAACATTGGCCTGCCTTGCTAGGTTAGGGAAGTTCTCCTGGATAATATCCTGAAGAGTGTTTTCCAGCTTGGATTCATTCTCTCCATCATCACATTCAGGTACACCTATCAAACATAGATTAGGTCTTTTCACATAATCCCGTATTTCTTAGAGGCTTTGTTCATTTCTTTGTACTCTTTTTTTCTCTAATCTTGCCTTCTCATTTTATTCCATTGAGTTGATCTTCAATCTCTGATATCCTTTCTTCTGCTTGGTCAGTTCGGCTATTGAAACTTTTGTATGCTTCATGAAGTTCTCATGTTGCGTTTTTCAGCTCCATCAAGTCATTTATATTCTTTTCTAAGCTGTTTATTCTAGTTAGCATTTCATCTAACCTCTTTTCAAGGCTGTTGGTTTCTTTGCATTGGGTTAGAACATGTTCCTTTAGCTCAGAGAATTTTGTTATTGTCCAACTTCTGAAGCCTGTTTCTGTCAATTCATCAGACTCATTCTCCATCCAGCCTTGTCCCATTGCTAATGAGGAGTTGTGATCCCTTAGAGGAGGAGAGCTGTTCTGGTTTTTGGTGTTTTCATCCTTTTTGCACTGGTTTCTTCCCATCTTCTTGGATTTATCTACCTATGGTCTTTGTAGTTGGTGACTGTCAGATGGGGTCTCTGAGTGAATGTCCTTTTTGTTGATGTTGAAGCCATTTCTTTCTGTTTTTTAGTATTCCTTCTAACAGTCAGGCCCCTCTGCTACAGGACTGCTGTAGGTCCGCTCCAGAACTTGTTTGCCTGGGGATCACTTGTGGGGGCTGCCGAACAGTAAAGGTTGCTGCCGGTTTCTTCTTCTGTTATCTTCGTCCAAGAAGGATACCCGCCAGATGTCAGCCTGAGCTCTCCTTTATGAGGTGTCTCTGGATATATGGGAGTTGGAGAGCTGCCTGAGGAGACAGTCTGTCCCTTATAGGAGCTCAAGTGGTGTGCTGGGGGCTTCGTTGTTCCATTCAGAGCTGCTGGGTGGGTACGTTTAAGTCTGCTGCAGCGGAGCTCACAACCACCTCTTTTTCCAGGTGCTCTGTCCTGGGAAGGTGGGGCTTTATTTATAAGCTCCTGATGTGCTGCTGCCTTTTTTCAGGGATGCCCTGCCAAGCAAGGAGGTAGTCTAGTCATAATCTGCCAGTAGAGGTGTTGCTGAGCTACTACTGTCTCTGCCCAGCTGCTGTTTGAACTTCTTTGTGTTTTTTTTTTTACAGAGGTACAGTTAGAATGCCTCGGTAATGGCGGACTGCCTCGGTAATGGCAGACTGCCTCAATAGTGGTAGACTGCCACGATAATGGCAGACGCCCTTCCCCCCCACCAAACTGTACCATCCGGGGTCCAGCTGCAAAGCTCTCAATCCAGAGTGTTTCAGATTGCTGGTCTTTGTGGTAGTGGGACCCACTGAGCCAGATCACCTGGCTCCCTGTTTTAGTACCCTCTTTTTCAGTTGAATGGGTGGCTCTGTCTCCCAGGCATTCCAGCTGCCAGTTGAAACAGCTGCCCAGATGTGTGTGAGTTTTTGTGTGGAAACCTGTGGCGCCAGCTGAAACAGCTGTGCTGGAATGGCCTTTTCGGCTCAGGAATCTCTTGGTCTGTGAACAGTAAAAACTTGTTTGGAAATGCAGTGATCACTCACCCTCTGTGTTGTTCTTGCTGGGAACTGCACTCCAGAGCTGTTCCTGTTTGGCTGGCCATCTTGCATCTCCATCCATCAGTACATTTTATACCTAGATTATTTTGCATGCGTAGCATTAGAGTTCAATAGTTACTTACTCTATTTAGGTAAACTTTTCTTATTTCTTTTTGAGATGGAGTGTTGCTCTGTCATGAGGCTGGAGTGCAGTGGCACAATCTCGGCTCACTGCAACCTTCTGCCTCAGCCTCCCAAGTAGCTGGGACCACAGGCATATGCCACCATGCCTGGCTAATTTTTGTATTTTTAGTAGAGACAGGTTTTCACCATGTTGGCCAGGATGGTCTCAATCTCTTGACCTTGTGATCCTCCTGCCTTGGCCTCCCAAAGTAACTGGGATTACAGGCATGAGCCACTGCACCTGGCCAGGTAAACTTTTCATGCAGTGAAATGCACAATCTTAAAAGTACCTTTCAGTGACTCTTGATGCATGTGCACACCTTTATAACTGAAATTGCTGTCCAGATGTAGAACAGTACCATCACACCAGAGGTCCTCCTGCCCCTTCTCAGTTGATTCCAATATCCACTCCCAAATGCAACACAGTTCTGATTTTTTTTCACCATAGATTGATTAGACCAACTTTTTGAACTTCATATAAATGAAATCAAACAGTTTGTACTTCTCATAAGGCTTCTCTCACTCAGCATAGTGTTTTTGAGATCCATTTGTGTTGCGTGTATGAGTCATTTGTTCCTTTTTGTTGCTGAGTAATATTCCATTATATGAATGTGTTGTAGTGTGTGTATTCATATCCTAGTATTAGAAACTTGGGTTGTTTCCAGCATAGGGTGTGCAAGTTGTTTCTTTGTTGACATTTGCTTTCATTTCTCTTGGTTAAATACCTGGGAATGAAATTGCTGGGTCCTAGGGTAAGTATATGTTTAGTTTTATAAGAAACTGTTAGACCTTTTACCAAAGTGGTTATATTGTTCTATCCTTTCATCACAAATGTGTGACAGTTCAGGTTGCCCACAGCCTCGTCAACATTTGGTATTTTTAGCCTTTTTAATTTTAGCAATTCTGGCTGACCACGGTGGCTCACGCCTGTAATCCCAGCACTTTGAGAGGCCAAGGAAAGAGGATTATTTGAACCCAGAAGTTCAAGTCTAGCCTGGGCAACATGGCAAGACCCTATCTCTAGAAAAAGTTTAAAAACTAGCTGGGCATGGTGGTGTACACCTGTGGTCCCAGCTACTCTCAAATCGAGGCTAGAGGATCACTTGAACCTGGGAGGTCAAGGCTGCAGTGAGCCATGTTCACACTGCTGCACTCCAGCCTGGACAACAGGGCAAGACCTTATCTTCAAAAAGAAAAAAAATAGCTATTCTGGTGGATGTGTAACAGTATCTCATTGTGGGTATGGTTTTCATTTCCCTAATGACTAATGACATTGAATGTCTTCTCTGTGCCTATTGGTTGTGTTATTTATTCAGATACTTCTTCTGTGAAAAGTGTGACCTTGTGAAGGTACAATCTTTTGTCAATTTGTAATTTAAAGAATCTTTTTATGATGAGTTGAAGGAGTTCTTTATGTTTTCTGGGTACCAGTCTTATGTGAGATATGTTTTGTGAGTACTTTTTTCCTACTCTATCATTTGCCTACTCGTTGGCTTAGTGGTGTCTTTTCAAGAGACATTTTTAATTTTGATGAAATCTAGCATTAATTGTTTTCTTCTTATGGTCATTGCGTTCTGTGTCCTAAGAAACTGTACCTACTTCAGAGTCAGAAAGATACTTCACGGGGGTTTTTAAGACAATAATTTTAGTGTTTACATTTAGGTCTGTTACCACCTCAAGTTAACTTTTATCTAGGGTGTCCAGTAGGGGCCAAGGTTAGCCTCCCCCGTATGAATATGCAGTTCCGCCCAGCCCACCACCGTGAGTGTCCTTCTCAACCCTCACGTTGTGACTGAGACTACCCGCCCATATGCCCATGACCTGGCCTGATCTTTAACACACAGTAGATGCTTCGTACATATTCACTGAATTGCAATACAGATAAGAGAACAATAGAGGATTCTGAAATCTTTTAATGTCTTCATTTTGAAAACTGTTTTACAGAATTCATCTCCCAAAGTACATGTCAGCGTATAGAGCCTGTTCAACCCTTGAGTTAGCATTTCCTGCCAAGAACGTAGGTTGAAGCGATAAGGCTAATTGCATAAACCTTTGCCTTTGGTTTCTTTAGAGCGAAGAGATGACATGAATTCAGCATTTTATTGAATTCTTAACATATGCTAGGCATGCTGCTTCATTGATTCTGCTACATCTTGTTTGATCCTTATAGCAACCTTGTAGGAAACTGGGGTGCCAGAGATTTTAAGTGACTCCTGCATTACACTTTGCAACTTAGTAAGTTGCAAAGCTAGGAATTCCGTGGGACAGGGAAATCTGAAGGAAAGCCAATAACTTGATTCTGATATAAGACTTCTAGAAAAGAATTAACATCTGACTGACTGTAAAGTATATAGAACTTGATAGCAAAACTTGATAGGTAATTAAACTTATTAAATTCTGAATCCTCCCAGTCAAAGATAACTAAAAAAAAAAATCAGCCTTGGCCGGGCGCGGTGGCTCACACCTGTAATCCCAGCACTTTGGGAGGCCGAGGTGGGTGGATCACGAGGTCAAGAGATCAAGACCATCCTGGTCAACATGGTGAAACCCCGTCTCTACTAAAAATACAAAAAATTAGCTGGGCACAGTGGCGCGTGCCTCTAATCTCAGCTACTCAGGAGGCTGAGGCAGGAGAATTGCCTGAACCCAGGAGGCGGAGGTTGCGGTGAGCCGAGATCACGCCATTGCACTCCAGCCTGGGTAACAAGAGCGAAACTCTGTCTCAAAAAAAAAAAAAATTCAGCCTTCTAATATCACTTTCTAAGTGTATGGTCATAAAAAAAGTTCAGTTTTCTAATATCACTGTCTAAGTATAGGTCATATATGCAAAAATAAAAGCCCTTAGAAAATATATTTAGGTGAGGGGAACGATCCAAGATGGCCGATCGCTAACATCTCGGGATTGCAGCTCGCAGTTAAAGCTCATAGAACTAGAGGACGCCACACTTTCAGACAAATTCTGGTCGCTCAGGAGCAGAAGATTCCCAGTGGAGGAGCCACGCGGGGCAGAAGTTTCGCCGGCACCTCCGCACAGCAGCTCTCAGAGCTGACCAGGCGGGGCTGGCTCCCCTTCTGACCCGGGTTTGGAGGAGCCGCGCGGGTTCCCAGCGCTGACTCCTGAGGCCGGCGCAGAAGCTGTGCGGGCACCTTGGCACAGAGTGAACGCGACTGGTTCCCCTTCTGACCGAGGTTTGGAGCTCTGGGAAGGCAGACTCGCCTATTACGGACACAAGAAGGAAGCCAGACAGGAGAAGCCTGGGTAGAAAAACACCATCAGTCTTAACGCCGCTGTTCCTGGC
>JAPYYA010002071.1:0-14426 GCA_028533165.1 Leontopithecus rosalia | reverse complement strand
TATAGATAGTTGTTAAATTGGCGTCCTTGCTGGGGTGATGTGCAGCAATTGATGGCGCCTTCTATTCCACCATCTTGCTCCACTCCAGATACCTTTTAAATAAAGGAGGGATATGGGGGGGGAGTGGGGGAGGGATGGCATGGGGAGAAATGCCAAATATGGGTGAGGGGGCAGAAGGCAGCAAAACACACTGCCACGTGTGTACCTATGCAACTATCTTGCATGTTCTGCACATGTACCCCAAAACCTAAAATGCAATAAAAATTAAAAAAAATAAAAAAATAAAAAAATAAAAAAAAAAAATAAAATAAAGGAGGGATAAAGGAAGATAAGAAGTAATGAAGGAAGAAAGGAAAGAAAGGAGTAAGGGGCCCAGATCATGGGATCATTCTACAGCACCACTCAATTTCAAAAATCACTTGGCAATTCTCAGTTTGTTTTATGGAATTTATTCATAATGAAATTTCACATTTCAAATAAAATTCCTTATTTAGATATGATGTTGTTGTGTAGCTCCTTAGCTTTAGCCATTAATTAATAAAGTACCCAACGTTCTGTATGACCAATTTGCAATCAGTTTTTTATGCATTTCACTGAGCACTTTATAAAGATGCATGTCATAAATCAGTTTGCAAGTGTTATGCTGCATTTTGGTGATATCTACCATCCCTGCTGAGTTAATGAAGTTGGATATTAGAAATGAAAGTTTTGTTTAGTAGTCACAGAGTGAGGTGGGGGGAAAGAAAAAGTTCAAGATATAAAGAGATAAGAAGTGATGGCATAAATGCAGAAAGAGAAGTTAAGTACTTAGAGCATAGATAATTCATACTCATGGTGTTTTTTAATGTATTCTGAGTATGCTTTTAAAATGATCAGATGGCCATATATATGCACACATGTATGTTTTTTTCCACAGAAAACCTAATAGTTGGAATTCAATTGCACATGTTCTATCTTATGAGGAATTTCCGACTCTTCATAACTTGTGTATCAAATGTGTTGTTTCTCTCTTTGAATGTAGCTTGACGTTGGAACTTCTGGTGTAGAAAACTCTGCAAATAAGTGAAAAATATCAAATGTAATTAAATGACATTTAACACAATTTTTATTCTCATTCAGATATACTTATGTTTAGTTATTTTGAAATCTATTTAATCATTCTTAGAAATTTGTGGTGATTTAAATCAACACATGAAAATATCTTCTTTTGGTAAAATAATTCCTGGCTGCTTTTAAATAATGATTAAATAATTGTAATATAGTTCCTTCATATTGGTTTAGATACTGAGCAATTCAGTTCCCATACTGAAGTAAGAAGCAAACATTATGGGAGAAAATTTATATAAGGAAAGCAAATATTTCTTTTTTTCCTCATATTGTTGTGCAAAGGTCCACATTCTAGTATTGCACAATGATGAATATTATTACTGTATTAACATAAAGTTGAATTTTTTGCTTTTATGAAATATCCCATTTGTCTTTTTTGTATGATCATCTGCATACATTTTAAAATACATCACTAAATGTTTTCACAACATATGTTATCATAACAACATTATTTATGTCACATAACCAGAGTTTTGTCTCTGTTTAGAATTGTTTCATGATAGTGGTTCATGCTAAAACTTAATTTCCCCAGCATATTTTTTTTTTTGAAACTCGAGCCTCACTCTGTTGCCCAAGCTAGAGTGCAGTGGCATGATCTTGGCTCACTGCAACCTCTGCTTCCCGGGTTCAAATGATTCTTTTGCCTCAGCTTCCTGAGTAGCTGGGATTACATGCCCGTGCCACCACGCCCAGCTAATTTTTGTATTTTTACTAGAGATGGGGTTTCACCATGTTGGTCAGGCTGGTCTTGAACTCCTGACGTCGTGATCCTCCTGCCTCGGCCTCCTGAAGTGCTGGGATTACAGGTGTGAGACACTATGCCTGGCCAACATGTTACTTTTGACAATTAAAAATCTCCATTCATAAATTTACTTTTCTATTCCAAGAACCATAAGGAAACATGTCTATGAACATTTAAAAATGTCATTTTAAAACAGATCTGAGAAAATATGAACACTGTAGGCCTTTATTTTAAGAATTCTTTTTTTCACTGAGTGGAAGATTTTATTTTTTAAGTTTTATTTTAAGTTCAGTGTTATTTATGAATATTTGTTATATAGGTAAACTTTGTGTTACAGGGGTTTGGTGTACAGATTATTCTGTCACTCAGTAATAAGGATAGTATACAATTGGTGTTTTTTTTTAATCTCCCTTCTTCCACTCTCTACTCTAAAGTAATCCCCAGTGTCTCTTGTTCCCCTCTTTGTGTCCATGTCTTCTCAATGTTTAGCTCCCATTTATAAGCGAGAACATGTGGTATTTGTTTTTACATTCCTGCATTAATTTGCTTAGGATAATTGTGGGAATTTTTTATGTTTACTGAAAAACATTACACTAGCCATCTTCTACATTCATACAAGAATGATTCAAAAATTTAAAAAATATATATTTGTTACCCACCACTTTGTGGCAGGCACCATTCTTGGTGCTGAGGATACAAGAATAATAAAATAGAGCAAGATAATAATAACAAGAATAGAGTCTTATCTGGATGAGTTTAAAGTCAAGTAGGAAATACAGAACAATAGATGTAGACAAATAATTATAACATGAATACCGTAGTACAAGAATGAAGGCAATAACACACTGCTGTTGGGAGGGCAGAGGAGAGAGCACTGCCTTTGATTAGACATTTTGGAAAGGCTTTATGAGAAATGTGATATTCAAAGTAGGTATTTTGTGGATGATTTCGAGTATTTCAGGCATGAAACCATAAATACTTGGAAAACATATACTTGGGAAGCAGTAAGTTTGGTATGGCTAGAGCTTAGGGTGCAATTCCAAGAGCAGCAAAAGATAAAGCTGGAGACCTAGAGAGATAAGAGGAACTAGAATATCAAGAGCCTTTTATGCTTTCTTGAGGATTTTTGACTTTGACCTATAGGCAATAAGGTCAATTGTCTTTTAAGCTGTATCAAAATCAGGTTGATTACTCTGGCAACAGTGTAACAGTTAATCCTGAAATGGAAAGGATGATAGAGGAATTAGCAGTAATTTGGAAGGGACATAATTAAAACTTAAACTAAGTCCATAGCACAGGGAATAGATTTTCACAGGACTGAAGGGGTTTCCAGGATGTAGGACGTTTGGCTTTAAAACAAGGACCTTCCCAAGGAACTGAGATGAGTTGGTCACTTGTTATTTAGGACAAAGGATCCCTATGACTTTGTACATGATTTGATTTAGGGAGAGTGGTAAAGGAGATAAAAGTGTCGTCTAGAGTTCACAGTGTTCAGGCTTAGATGACTGGGTAGATGATGCCATTCACAGAGGTACAGAATACAGGACAGGAGCAGGGTGGGCTGGAGAGGTAACAATTTCTGTCTTTAAAAGGTTAGAAATACAAATGTACAACTATACCATAGACTATTAGAATCACTGGTCTAGAGAGATGTTTATGAACTGAAATTAGATTTGAAATTAACCAACAGGACAGAACCCTGGAAAATAACAACATTTAAGCTGTGTACAGAGTTGAAGGTGTTTCAGTAGGAGTTTGAGGAATTATAGCGCAGACCACCAGGAGAGTATTAGCCTGGAAGTGTTCAGGAAGCATTAAGTGTCAAATGTCTATAGCGAGATCAGATAAGGTGAAGTCTTAAAATAGGCTTTTGGATTTGAAAACTAATATATTACTGGGACACTCAGTGAGAGCAGCTTTAACAATGTGCTTTAATAGAATGCTGAGCTTGGTTACCATGTATCCTTGAAATAAAAGTACAATAAGAGCTTTCTTGGGGAAAAGTTCGATTTGTCAGCAGAGACTGAGATGAACCTTTTCCACAGCTATTCCTAAGGAACTTTTGGCACGTTCTTTCTTGTCTTGGGCACTATCTTTCCCTTATCAATATCCATGTCACTTCAACTTTTTGTCTTCCTTTGCCTCTTCCACCTCCAACCCTGCCCCTACTTCTTGGAAATTACTACCACTACTTTTTTTTTGTTATTTATTTATTTATTTATTTATTTATTTATTTATTTATTTAACATTGTAACATTTTGGTATAGCAGTTTCTTTTTTTTTTAATTTTTATTGCATTTTAGGTTTTGGGGTACATGTGCAGAACATGCAAGATAGTTGCATAGGTACACACGTGGCAGTGTGTTTTGCTGCCTTCTGCCCCCTCACCCATAAATACCACTACTTTTTGACTGAGGTGGCTACAAAAAGCAGTTCTGACCCACTTCTCTTTTGAGACTCTTATCCACCTCTTGTACCATTATCGCTTTTCTTTTAGTGGCTATAATTAAGGGTAATATCGATACGCACACTGCACCACAGGCGATTGCATCACCCTTGTCATTCTCTCTCACTACCGTCTGAGTTTTATTTTGTAGTACTTATCACAGTTTTTAATTGTATACATATTCATATGTTTAATATATATTTCCTTCCAATATAGTATAGATCCATGGGTCAGAGACAATAACTTTTTTTCATTATTGTTTAAATACCACAGCTCTTGGCACATACTAGACACCAGTTGGTTTAACCAATTGGTTGAATGAATGAAAATATCACATTCCTCGATTAGGTTCATTCAGTTTTAAAAGATTATCTGGGCAAGGTATGGTGGCTCACGCTTGTAATCCCAGCACTTTGGATGACCGAGGTGGGTGGATCACCTGAGACCAGGAGTTCAAGACCAGTCTGGCCAGCATGGTGAAACCCTGTCTCTACTGAAAATACAAAAATTAGCGGGCGTGGTGGTGGATGCCTGTAATCTCAGCTACTCGAGAGGCTGAGGGAGGAGAATCGCTTGAACCCAGGAAGCAGAGGTTGCAGTGAGCTGAGATTGTGCCACTGCACTCTAGCCTGGGCGACAAGAGTGAGACTCGGTCTCAAAAAAAAAAAAAGATTATTTGTCCCAGGTTTTCTATAACTTTAAGGGTCACCATTTTTTCCTTGTTCACCTTGGGAAAAGCTGAGTTATTCAATTTTAGTCCTCTTTAAAGGATAAATTGTTGTTTATCTGCACACGCTTTGAATGACACCCTTATTGAGCTACATCAATTGCATAAACCCCTCCCCTTGAGCATAGGACTTGCTTCTGGCCAATATGGAAAGAATGAGAGCGAATATCAATACAATAGTTACTCTTTTGAATCCATTGTTATTTAAGACTCCATCCTAGAAGAATGAAGCTAGACATTCTTCTGCTGGCCTTGAAGAGGCAAACTGCAATGTAGTGAGAGGGTCTAACAGAGGGGCATGTAGCAACTGCAGGTGGCCTCTAGGAACTGACAGTGGCCTTTAGATAACAGCTAGCAAGGAACAGAGTAGGAGAAAGAATGAAGTTCTACAGTTGCAAGGAAGTGGATTCTCCCAACAAACACATGAACTTGGAAAAGGACCCAAAGTCCACAAGAGAATGCAGTCTGCCTGACACCTTGATCACTGCATTGAAAGACCCTGAGTGGAGGACCCAGATAAGCAATATTCAGACTCCTGACTCATGGTGCTATAGTTTGGATATTTGACCCCTCCAAATCTCATGTTGAAATTTGATCTCCAGTGTTGGAGGTGGGGCCTAGTGGGCTGTGTTTGAGTCTTGGGGGCAGATTCCTCATGAATGATTTGGTGCTATTCTCTCAGTAGTAAGTTCTCAGTCCATTTATTCCCATGAGAGATGGCTGTTAAAAAGAGTCTGTCACCTTCCTGCTCTTGCTTCCTCCCTCACCATGTGATCTCTGTACATGCCAGCTTCCCTTCACTTTCTGCCATGAGTGGAAACAGACTGAGGTTCTCATCAGACTCCCAGTCATTGTGAGCCAAATAAATGTCTTTTCTGTATATTACCCAGCTTTGGGTGTTCGTTTATAGCAAAACAAAAACAGACCAAGACAGAAAATTGGTACCAAGGATGGGGCATTGCTATAAAGATACCTGAAAATGTGAAAGCAGCTTGGGAACTGGGTAATGGGCCAAAGTTAGAAAAGTTTGGAGCATTCAAAAGAAGACTGGGAGATAGGTGAAAGATTGGAACTTCTTAGAGATTGGTTGTGGTTGTGAGCAAAATGCTGATAGAAATATAGACAGTAAAGGCCATGCTAATGAGGTCTCAAATGGAAATGAGCAACTTAATGGTAACTGGAGAAAGGTCCATGTGACACTGTAGCAAAGAACTTGGCTGCGTTGTGTCCATGCCCTAGGGCTTTGTGGAAGGCTGAACTTAAGAGTGATGACCTAGGGTATCTGGTGAAAGAAATTTTTAAGTAGCAAGGCATTCATGAATGGCATGACTGCTTTTAACAACTTAAAATATAATCTTGAAGTAAAGGAATGACCTAAAGTTGAAATTTATGATTAGAAAGGAAGCAGAGTTTAAAAATCTGGAAAATTTGCAGCCTGGCCATGTGATAGAGAAGAAAAGAGTGTTTTCAGGAGAGGAATCCAAGGTCGTTGTGGGACTACCATTTGCTAAAAAGATTACCATGACTAAATGGAAGCCAGATGCTGATAGTCAAGATTATGGGTGAAAGGCCCTATCAGATGCCCAGAGGCCTAAGAAGATGGAATTGTTTTGGGAGCCAGGCCCAGGATACTGCTTTCCTGGGCTGTCTCAGGATGTTCTTTCCCGCATTCCCACTGCTCCAGCTCCAGCTGTGGCTCAAAGAGCCCCAGGTACTGCTCAGGCTGCTGCTCCAGAGGGCGTAAGCTATAAGCCTTGGTGGCATGCATATGGTATTATAGCCACAGGGGCTCAGAATGCAATAAGGGTTGGAGCCCCCACAAATGGTGCCTACTAGGGCAGTACCACCACCTTCCAGACTACAGAATTATAGAGCCTCTGGAAGCATGCAA
Source organism: Leontopithecus rosalia (assembly GCA_028533165.1). Classification (NCBI taxonomy): domain Eukaryota; kingdom Metazoa; phylum Chordata; class Mammalia; order Primates; family Cebidae; genus Leontopithecus; species Leontopithecus rosalia. Next base: position 7,513 of record JAPYYA010002071.1, on the reverse strand, counting down.
CTGCAGCCAAACAAAACTGCAAGCATTGGACTACAGCCCATGAGAGCAGCCACATGGGTGCACCTAGCAAAGTTATGAGAGTGGGGCTTCTTGAGGTCTTTGGAGCCTACCCTGCCTACCAGCGTGCCCATGATGCAGGACATGGAGTCAAAGTAGATTATTTTGAAGTTTAAGATTTAATGTCTGCTCTGCTGGGTTTTGGAATTGTGTAGGGCTTATTCCCCCTTTCTTTTGGCCAATTTCTCTATTTTAGAATGGGAATATTTACTGAATACCTGTACCACCATTGTACCTTGGAGGTAAATAACTTGATTTTTTGATATACAGACTCATAGTTGTAAGGAAATTGCCTTGAGTCTTAGATAGGACTTTGAACTTTGGATTTCTGAGTCGATGCTGGAACAAGTTAAAGTTTTTGGGAACTATTGGGATAAAATGATTGTATTTTGCATGTGAGAAGGATATGATATTTGGGGGGGGTCAGGGGTCTAATGCTATACTTTGGATATTTGACCCTTCCAAAACTCATGTTGAAATGTGATTCCCAATTTTGGAGATGAGGCCTAGTAGATCACGGTGGTGGATTCCTTATGAATGGCTTAGAGCCATTCAGTAGTAAGTGACTTCTTGCTCTATTAGTTCTCATGAGAGCTGATTGTTAAAAAGAGCCTGGAAACCCCTTTGTATCCTCTCTTGCTATGTGATCTCTGTACATGCCAGCTCCTTTTTTGCCTTCTACCATGTGTGGAAGCAGCCTGAACTCCTCACCATTAATAGATGCTGGTGCCATGCTTCTTGTATAGGAACCATGAGACAAATAAACGGTTTGTTTTTATAAATTAGTCAACCATAGTTTTTTGTTTGTTTGTTTGTTTGTTTTCTGAGATCGAGTCTTGCTCTGTCGCCAGGCTGGAGTGCAGTGGAGCAATCTCGGCTCACTGCAACCTCTGCTTCCTGGGTTCAAGCAATTCTTCTGCCTCAGCCTCCTGAGTAGCTGGGACCACAGGGGCATGCCACCATGCCCGGCTAATTTTTGTATTTTTAGTAGAGATGGGGTTTCACCGTGTTGGCCAGGATGGTCTTGATCTCTTGACCTCGTGATCCGCCCACCTCAGCCTCCCAAAGGGTTGTTTTTTTTTTTTAATAGTAACACAAAATGAACTAAGACACACAGAAACTCTGAGATAATAAATGTGTGTGTTTTTTAAAGTTGCCTAGGCTGATAATTAGTTCCCTATTTGCAGCAATAGGGAACTAATATACAGATCAAAACTGATTCTGAAGCCACTTACATTTAAACCCACCCAGTTTCCCCTCTATATTCTTAATATTACCCTTTCCTCTTTATTGACTGACATTTTATCTTTTTGAGTTTCCACATATATTGACCCAAACTTAGTTCACTGCCATTCTCTCTCATTTAATTCTCTTAATGATTTTACATGTCCCATGAAAGTTCTTTTTTCCCAGTTCTATTTTTCATCACTTGTCACATAGATGGTACATCTATCCTAATATATGCTAAGTATATTAGAAAAATCTGTTTTTAATCACTCAGCTGGCATTTTGTCTTACTGCATAATTAAAATCCTTAAAACTACAAATCTGTGTTTTCTTTATTTATCACTTTGAGGTCATTCATTAATTCACAGTGCAGTTTTTTGGGGGAATGTTATTTTGCTATGTGGTCAACCAAAAATGTCCCCCTCTGAAAGTAACCACAGCTTCTTATGTTAACAAATACCAGTTATCCGCTTTTGGTGAACTAGCTCCATAATTCAATGCACTTATCAAAAATAATTCATAAAGATAACTTTCAGCTGACAATCTGTTTCACTATTTTCTCTGATTTATGTTTGTAAACACTTCTACAAGGAAATAGTTTGCATTCTACGTTACCTGTTAACATGTCTTATAGCTAGTGAACAGTAATTAGCTAGTGTTCAAAATTAGCTTGAGCAATGTACTATGTAGTGTATCATTTAAGTGGACTAAAACACAAAACAGCAGTTGCCTTGCTAAATTATGGTAATTTAATGACTTCAAAAACGTAAGACCTGTCTCATTTCTGGGTTAACCAGTGTAATGGCACTTAATCAGTTTTCATTTGATCTGAAATCTCCTTCTAAATATTTAAATATAAATATATATTATGCATACTTATATATAAATATATTAATACATATCATTATAAATACTATACATTTGATTCCTATTTCCTAATCCCATTTTGCAAAATAAAATAGTAGTGACAGTTGGTCATATAAACTAAACTTCCAAAGCATTTGTCTTGAAATTTGTCTAATTCTGTCTGGCAGAATTTGTCTAATTGCATTATATCATTTTGCTATAGTGAAGTCTTAGTATTTATTATATTACATGTACTTGAATTATTATGTTGATAACCATATATAGAGATTGAGATGCATAATACATACAAAGAGTGGCTTCATGTGCGTGGTTGACAAATGCTTGTTCCCATAATTGCTTCAGGTTTTGCTGTTCCTTAGGAGCCACATCAGTTATTAGATGGATAGATGGAAAGACTGTCCTCTTTGGACTCATGAATCATAAAGCTATTTCAAATGAAAAAATAAAGAATATATATTATAGGATACTTTAAAAAGTTAAACAATCACAAAGTATTAAGTGTTGTGATGAAATTGAATGTTATGACTATATTCTATAGAAAAAAATAAATGAAGTCATTCAGAAGATACATAGGATTGATATAGCAGACATAACAAAATAATGGCATTCCAAAAAAACTGAAAGAATGAAACAGTTCTCCTTTTATTCTATTTCTCACTCAAACTAGGATGTTTTTTAGGGAATTTTTCTGTGTTCCTTCTCAGGATATATGAGAAATTACTATGATACTTAGAAAAATGAAGTACAATTTTTAAAATGTTACAGATTAATTTTAGTCAGCGCTGACTTTTTTAAAATCAGGAAATGTGTAAAACAGCATCCTCTTTTCTAATATAAACCCAATTATGTAGATATTCACAGTTACAAACATTGTTATCTCTATGTTCCTTTCCCTGAAACCCTACCTTCTACCAAAAGATAAGTAGATAAAACTGTCTACTAAATTTCTTCCCAAATAAGATTCTGCTTTCTTTCTTAGTATTTACATGCTTGAACATCTCTTTTAAGATAACTTACTTTTAATTTACTCCAGAGAATCGAGGTAGGGAAGATACAGGGCTTTCAGGAAGTACTCTCTGAAGGGATGAGCTCCAGAGAGTCTGCACACAGATTTTTTTTTTTTTGAGGAGAGAGAATAAACGGTTAGCCATGATTTTAAGGACATTTGAAATACAATATATAATAGTTCACATTAATTCTACATTCTAATATCTAAATATCAAGATAGCTCCAGGACTAATCTTTGGAAATGAGAAAGGTAATTGCTAAAGGGAAAATGTTTATATATTATATTGACAATTTAGCAAGTCTTTTTCTATATCTATCTTCATCATCATCATCTTCATCACCATCATTATCTCTATATATAAATCTATCGAATGGCCCACTGAAGAGGAAGTGCAAATGGAAGATAAATTTCAGCCACCACTCTAAGCACTAAGTGACCTTTCCATCTAAAGGGGTTACATTTAAATCCCCCTTCCCATTGTCATAGTTTGAAAAACTCTTATCTCCAGAGAAAACACAGTAGATACAAATAACTCAGGCAGCAAGTACTTAGGTTGAATACAAAGACCTGCAACATCAAACAGCCACAACGTATCATAGAGTGATTGGAGGGAAACTAATCCATACAAATCAACTGATAAAGACTTGGTACTTAAAGACCACACTCTGAGTAAGTACATGAGTAAAGACTAAATTGCAGTAATGTGAGCACTGAAGCAAGAATTTGGCATTTAAAACAGACATGAGGCATATAATATTGGATCTAAATGAGATCTACACAGAACCTATTCTTATAGTCACACCAGTTAAGAGTATGTACATATACAATACGTATTGTATGTATGTATTTGCATATACATATTATGACATGATCATTTTGATAGAGTGGTTTTGAAATCAAATATATTTTTACATAGCCATTTTGATACAGTTATTTTTACACAAGGAAATTTGAGTCAGTCTGTAAAATAATTCATTGCCCTTTGATTTAAAAAGATCAAATAGTGTGTGAAATATATACCGTGACCTACTCCTAAGTTTCAGCTATGCCCACAACTACCCTTGAGGGCTATAAATTCTTGGATTGGTAATAATATCAAGGGTAAGATAGAGGTTAAGTATCATCAGAAAAGAGAAACTGATAGAAACAGGAAAAATAAGACTGACCCAATCTTTGTACTCTGTTGTTTAGATACCCTTGTTTTGTCTCCTGGCCTTCCTTTTCTTTCTCTTTTCCACAATCTTCGTGAAAATAAAATATAAAATCACAACACAACAAAGAAAGAAAACCATGACTTTTGAAATGTGATTTCAATCAAGATTGGCAAGAAAGCTTCACTTGTGCCTGTTGCCAGTCCCTCTGAGCTCTGCTTCCTGATGTCATAGTGGGCACAATCAAGGGTTCCTGACCATTCCATGTCTCAGTTCTTAAAGGGGCAGCCTTTCCTTTCATGGTGGACCTAATTTCATTGGTCCAGGCTTCTTTCTCTTGTTGGGCAAGAAAGAATAGTATATCTGATGGGATGAAAAGAGGCCTGTATAAAATCTGGATTTGGGAGCCCTAAACACAGACTCTCTAGCTTCAGCAGTGTGGACGTGTTAGGGAGGATTCCTTTGAAAGCAGTAGGGGGTCTCAGAACGTAGAGGGATGGCTGTGTGCCTCCTGTTTTACCAGTTTGGACTGCATTTAAACTTATTAATCCAAATCCAGCCCTTTATCCAACTAGGTAGATATAGAAAATTGTTTAAAGCAAAACTCAAAGAGTAGAAAATTATAGAGTAGAAGGCAGGGCCAGAGAGTAATGGCAATGATGAGATTGCTTTTGAGATCAGTTCCCAGAAATAGTAGTGATGGTAGTGGCTATAAGAGCATTGCACTCCACTCATATGTGCACGTGAGGGTTCAGAAAAAAACAGCAGCTAGTTAGTGAAGGTAGTTTCCTCTGGAAGTAGTGACTGTATCAAACTGTGGATGTAGGGCGACCATACAATTTTTTGTCCAAACCAGAACACTTATGAGAGTGACAGTGGCAGCTTTTAATGTTTACATTAAAATAACAGGCAGATACTGGGACTGTCCTGGTCACCCTGCCTTGAAGTCACGGTTGGTAGACCCAAAGCTGGGCCTCTCCATGTTCTCCAGAAATATGGTCAATGTGGCTTCCACTTTCTCCATCAAAAGAAATTTATCTTCCATGTCTTATTTTTAAAAAACCCTTGACACACCCTTTTGGGTATTACATAGACACAATCATGGATTCCATTTTTCCACAGCCACAGTGAGGGGAATGCTGTGAGAATGTGGGACAGATGTGTTAAATGCAGCATTAAGCCATGGTTTAGCTTGACAATTTCAAAGTATAAATACGAAGTCATTTATAGGGGGCTCATTAGGATAGAAGTGTAGGAAAGTGAGCATATTCCCATTTAAATTTATGATCAAATGGCAAAATATCATCTGCAAGCTGAGAAAAGTTAACTAAATGAAGAGATGTTTGTGGGACTCACTGATGACATTTCAAATATCAAAAAAAATGTGTGTAGGAAGATATGAAGTTACATTTAATCTATGTGGAACACCCTGAGTAGGAGCCCTATGTATTTGAAGTAACAGGCAAAGGAGTTGCACTGTTCATTCTCCTTCCTAATGCCAATGAAGATTTACAAATTGTTACAGAATAAAGACTCTATCTAGGGAAGCATTGCTCAGAATGAGGAGTATACTGAACCATGGAAAGCTAGATCTGGGTTTCTCAGATGAATTGAAGGTTCTAAAATTTATGATAAAGAATTTTGAGAGGTTCAACAGCACTGCTACAATTCCCTAATTAATAATTTTTCTATTCTCTGAGACAAATATTTCACTATCTTCTCTCTCTGCAAACCTCCAGCTTCTCTATGTCATTTATTCCCAAATAACCTCGCTTCTAATTTTGCAAATAAAATATAAACAATCAGAAGAGAACTATTTCATCTTCTCACCATCAAATTTACCAACCTATCTGCATCTGTATTAATACATTCTGCTATGAATAAAATTTCTCTGCTTGTATAAAAGACATACCCTTCCAAATGTTCTCAGGATTCCTCCACCTCTTGACTCCACAGGAACTTTACTCATGGAATTATTCCCATTGTGTCCTATATTAAAACTTTTTTCTTTTCTATTGGATCATTTCTATTAACATATACATGTGAATTCCATAAAATGCTTTCTTAATTTCACATTTTCTCTTAGCCACTGCCTCGTTTTTCTGCTTTCTATCATTAAAAAACATCTAAAAAAAAGTTGTCTACCCTCATTTTCATCACTCCTTCACCACTCTTTCACTTTTCCATTTATTTCAGGGTTCTGTTCCCACCTCTTTCCTGAAAGTGCTGTTGTCAAGGTTATCAACCACCTCCATATTGCCAAATCTAATAGTAATTGCTCTGTCCTCATCTGATTTGATCTCTCAGTAGCACTTAATACAGTAGACCTTTCTGTATTTTTTGAAATATTTTCTTCCTTCTCTCTGCTGGTATCCCACCGCATGCTCTGGGTTTTTCTCCTATTGCTATTTTTGATTGACCCTAATTCCTTTTAACAACCCTGCTACTCCTTCACTACCTGACCTCTAAATGTTGAAGCATCTAAGGGCTTGTTACTGAGGTCTTTTTTCCTCTGTATCTATACTTTGGCCGTAAGCCCACTAACATGACTTTAAATAGCACCCTTATCCTGATAACAAATTTATATTTTCAGTCCATACTTGTCTCCTGAGATCTGTATTCACATATCCAACTGTCTATACAATATTTCCACTTTGATGTCTAACAGGCATCTCCAATTAAACATGACAAAACCAAATTTTTTTATCCTTTCTCACCACCAGCCCCAAATCTGCTCTACCTCCTGTGTTCCTTACCCATCCAGTTGCTCAAACCAAAGTATTTGTGCTCATGCTTGATTCCTCTCTTTCCTTCATGCTCCATGTTCAATCAACCAGCAAATTTTGTTTGTTCTATTTATAAAATAGACCTCGAAGCCTATTTCTCTCTATCTTCATTGTCACACTCCAGTTAAAGACATCATCTCTTTCTTAGACTTCTGTCAGATTATGGACTCTTCTTCCTGCTTATAGTCGTGGCCCCCTCCAAACCATTCTCTGTACAGTATTTAGAATTATTACCATAGAGGCAGTTCTCCAGTGTGACTTTCCACTGAACTGACAACAAAACCAAATATGTTACTGTATCCTACAAAGCCCAGCATGAGACATCTATCATATCAACATTTCAGCCATGTTGAATTTCTTTCTTTGAACACATCAAGCCCATTTTTTCCTAAGGATTTTTGTACTAGTTCTTTACT
>JAPYYA010002070.1:0-14426 GCA_028533165.1 Leontopithecus rosalia | reverse complement strand
GTAGGCTCTTAATTGCTGCCTCGACTTCAGACCTTGTTTATTGGTCTATTCATAGTTTCAGCTTCCTCCTGGTTTAGGCTTGGGAGGACACAGGTGTCTAGGAATTTATCCATTTCTTCCAGGTTTACTAGTTTGTATGCATAGAGTTGTTTGTAATATTCTCTGATAAAATGTCTTTAATAAGCATGTGTTGCTTTTATTTAAAAATGTAAAAAACAAAAAATATTGTCCATGGCTATCTCTGTCTATAGCCTAATTTCTTTTCAAAGTGTGGGCTTGACATCGTTATGTCAGAATTACTTGAGGAGTTAGTCAAAAAGGTAGATTCCTTGTCCGTTCCTTCCAAAACTACTAAAATAGAATTCAAAGGGATGTGAGAAACTGCATTTGACAGATTCCCCAGATTATTTTTATGCATACTGAGGTTTTAAAAACATTTGCTATAATGGTCTCCAAAGAGTGAGGATGAAATAAGGGTGTTTTAGATAAAGTAGCTGAAGGAATTTACCACTTACAGACCATTGCTGAAAGAACTACTAAAGAATATACTTTAATACAAGAAAGGAATTAAACCTAGAAGGAAGGATTGGAATGCAAGAAGTAATGAGTAAAACATTTGGTAAGCATGGGGTGAGTCTGAATAATTGTTTTTAGCAAAAACAAAACGACTTATAAAATGAATAAAAGGGAAAGGAAATCAAAATGAGATAAAATTAAAATAAGAGACAACATGTAAACCAAAAAATAAAATTCTAATCTACTCATCCAACTGAATGGACCCCTCCTCTCAACCAAGGGGATTTTAAGAGAAACCCAAAAGACACACTCAAAAGAACAAAACAAAACATGATTTCAGGTCATATTGGTAAGGGGGTTCTGGACAGGCCTCATTATACTCTCCTCCCTCTGGAATTTAGGCACAACTGATCAGCATTAATATTTAAACAGAGATCTTAAGACTGACAAAATAGATTATTTGTAGCAATAGGATACTAAATTCCAACTGACTCTAGTATGGCATCACATGACAGGGAGCAGACCCTGAAAGTATCTATTTTACATCAAAATATAGTTCTTCAGAGTATTTTGAAATGGCCCTGCAAAGCTGTCTCTTGTGGGGAAAATTTATATTCTGTAAAGAATCCTCTTTCCTTTTTCTGAGCCAGAAGAGATCTAACCAAGAGTCTGGGATCTTTTAAGATCTGATGAGAGATATTTGTCATCTCTTCTCTCTGAAGCCTCCTACTTGAAGGCTTCATCTATATTACCAAGAACCTTGGTCTCTACAACCCCGTAACCCAGACACCCCTATCTATTGAATCTGAGTCTTCAGATAAGAACTCTTTTGGCCAATTGTCAATCAGAAAATCTCTGAATCCACCTGTTAAGCTCCACCGCTTCTAATTGTTCCAGCTTCCCAGACCAAACCTATGTGTACTTTACATGTATTGGTTGGTGTCTTAGGTCTCTCTAACATATGTAAAACCAAGCACTGTAAACTAACCACACTGGGAACATGTTCTTAGGACCTCATGGGCCATAGTCACTTATATTTTGCTAAGAATAACTTCTTTAAATGTTTTACAGAGTTTGACACTTTTCATTGGCAATATAAAACATGGAAAAAGTGGACATGTGATTTGTGTTAAAGCATTCTGATATCTTTGTAGTTTGAGAGAAGGGGATACTGATGAAACTTTTCAGAGGGAAACAAATGCATAACCTAAGGATAATTCATCTGAGAATAAATATATAAAGTATAATTTTGAAGTCTGTAGGAAACAAATGGATTTAAAAACCATATTATCCATAAAAGAAAGTAAAAAAAGAAGTCACAAAGAAGCAAATACTGGAGAAAAGATATTTCAAGCTAAGGGAATTATGGGCAGTGTAATAGAAGTGAGAAAAATGCTCCATTGTTGAGTCTAAGATTTGTCTTTAATCTACTTACACAGTATTTACTGAGCCCGTTATGATTTCATGGATGTTGGCAGAAGACATGAGACTCCTGGGTAAGTTACGAAGTCTGTATTATCTATATCATGGCAAGCAACATGAGCATTGTCAGGGAGGGAAAAATTTTCCTCTATCCTCTTAATTTCTTTAAATGGGGGCCTGCAAGTTAATTTTGTTTCCTCCCATTAAGACAGATTAATGGGAGGAAAAAAGTTTTGTTTGTACGCATATGGGAATTAACAAAAGAAGTAGCTAACTTCATTAAATGGTTAAAGTTAGAGGTGTATGTACCTAACTTGGGAAAAGGGAGGGAGGAGAAAGGGCTTCTATGGTGAAAAGAAATCGGTTTCTGGGGAAGAAATGGGAGAAAAGAAAGCTGGTGATAAAGCTTGTTTATGTGGGTGCTAGTGATCTTTTCCATCTTCTCAATGGCCATAAAACTCTTGTGGAAAGATAATTTATGGTAGATTTGCTCTTGGCCTTTTTTTTTCTGGGGGTAAAACCCACCCCGAAGAGGGAATTTATGGTAGCCTCATATCCCAGAAGTTGTTGCTTTCAGTCAGGTAAGGAACGTTCCAACGAGGCTTTCTGCATCTATTGAATCTCTAATATTTGAACTTTAAATAATCTTCATACCAACTCTAGGGTTCTGAGTGGAACCCCAGATCTTTGCTCTTTGTCCCAGAGGGAGACATTGCCTCATCCCTGAAGGCAGCTTGCTTCAGACATAACCTTGAGAAACGACCTTGGTAAAGATTAGTCAAAACCTTGAATTCTTGATACACCCAGCAAGACACGTAGGAGCACAAGAGACACACAGGGGTGTGTCTCCTGACATACATAACTGAGAACCCACGAGTAAACTGGTTTCCTGGGCCATATGCTGCCTTGGGTTGGGGAAGAGAAGAAGGAGTGGAAAAGGAGGTGAGAGAAGTAAGGTAATTGAAAGCCCCGTTGCTGAACGCCTTGTATGGGTGTCTGATCTTCATAGTTGAGTCCACCAATCTCCAGCACAAATTTGAACTGTTGCATTCCCAACAACATTTTTTTTTGTCATTTAATACCAACATATGTGTATTAATTGTTTATAAATCATATACCTACAACACTACATTAATCTATTATGTAGACTTTAGAACATGCATGAAAGAAGATGTGAGAAGGATGAGTTAAAATGTATAAATGTGTATTAAATATTAGGTCTAATTTTTTTTGGTGATTATAACCCAACCATTGCGGTTTAACATCCATAATCTTTAGAAATGTATTCATGACATCACAATTTATTTTCTATGACCCACTTACCAGTGATTGGGGCTTCTTGCCAAAAAGTGTTACAGTGAACATCCTTGATCAGCTATTCTTATGTCCTTAGAGGTTATTTTTTTTTGTAATAGAATGTTCAGAAATGGTATGTGCTTTTTACATTTTGGTAAATGATCTTAAATTGCCCTACAAAGAAGCTGCACCAATTTACTTTCCAAACTAGTCTAAAAAGACTCCTTTTTCCACTCTCTCCAAGACTAGGTATCAATCTTAAAAATGTCGTCCAAACCAATAGGTAAGAAATAATACCATGTCAGGCCAGGTGCTATGGCTCATGCCTGTAATCCCAGCACTTTGGGAGCTGAGGTGGGTGGATCATTTGAGGTCAGGAGTTCAAGACCAGCATGGCAAACATGGTGAAACCCTGTCTCTACTAAAAATACAAAAATTAGCCAGCTGTCGTGGTGCATACCTGTAATCCCAGCTACTCAGTAGGATGAGGCAGGAGAATCGCTTAAACCTGGCAGGCAGAGGTTGCCATGAGTGGAGATCACACCACTGCACTCCAGCCTGGGTGAGAAAGCAAGACTCTGTCTCAAAAAACAAAAAACAAAAAAAACTTTTTAAACAACCTGCCGTCTTTTCTTCCCTCATTCCATCCCTTCTTCCTTCCCTCCTTTCCTTTTTCCCTCCTTTCTTCCTCTCCTCTCTCTTTTTTCTTTCTTTTCTATCTCTCTTTCTCCTTGCCTCTCCTCTCCTTTCCTTTCATTCTTTTGAGACAGGGTCTTGCTGTGTTGCCCAGACTGCCTTACTGCAGCCTCAACCTCCTAAGCCCAAGTGATCCTCCCTTCTCAGCCTCCCAAGTATCTGGGACCACAAGTGCACACTGCTGTGTCATGCTAATTTTTAATTTTTCTGTAGAGCTGGGAACTGTCTATGTCACCCAGGCTGGTCTCAAACTCCTGGACTCTAGTGATTCTCCTGCCTTGGCCTCTCAAAGTGCTGGGATTGAAGGTGCGAGCCATCACACCCAGCCCAGTATTTCTTTAATTATGATTAAGTTCAAACATTTTAAATTGGCATTAAGCCTCTAAATTGCCTGTTTTCTCTCCTCTGTCATTTTTTTTTTTTTTTTGGTGACAGAGTTTCACTCTATCACCCAGGCTGGAGTGAAGTGGCGCCACCTCGGCTCACCGCAACCTCCGCTCCCTGGGTTCAAGCGATTCTCCCACTTCAGCCTCCCGAGTAACTGGGATTATAGGCATGTGCCACCATGCCTGGCTAAGTTTTGTGTTTTTAGTAGAGAAGGGGGTTTCACTATGTTGGCCAAGCTGGTCTTGAACTCTTGACCTTAGGTGATCCACCTGCCTTGGCCTCCCAAAGTGCTAGGATTACAGGCATGAATCGCCATGCCTGGCCATTTTTTTAAAAAAATGTAATCTAATGTATCAGGACCTTTTCTGTAGGTACTTATGCCTGGAGTGGCATGAGGTGGTTGTCTCAGTATCCACAGCCTTGAATGACAGATTAGGAGTCAGTGGGGACAAAGTAGACCTTATTGTTTGTGATGTGGGGATGGGGCAAAGCAAAGACAGCAAAAGGGAGGCAAGGTGGGAAGCTCTTAGGATAGCCAGGTAGTTAGATCACATGGGAAATACCAATGTGGGCTCTGGAGGCAGACTCTGGGGTGCAAATCCCAAGAGTAGTATTTATAGAGTGTCTTTGGGAAGTGGGCCAGGTGACTGACCTTACTGTGCCTCAGTTTTTTCATGTAGAAATTATTAGTATTTCATCTAAAGTTTACGTGAGAAAGATATCATGGTGCCTGGCATGCAGTGATTACTTTCTAGTAAAGAAATAAAGGGAACTTGAGCTAGGTTGTAGGAGAAATGGCAAGGAATAGATATACTGAAAGACCCAGTCTTTAGGACGAGGAGATTACTAGAATATAGCTAAGGGAGATTGAAATGAGTGAACAGCATCTTTCTGTGATTAAAATCAGGACCATATTAATGAAAGCAGCAACCAAACACAGTGACCCTGTGGCACAGAGGTTCAGCAAAGAGATCCTGGAACCAGACAGCTTGTCCATATTCCAGCTGTGCTCCTTACTAGCTTTGTAACATTGGGCAAATCAATGTCTTGATTTTTGGGGGGTTTGGGGACAGAGTCTCACTGTGTCTTTCAGGCTGGCGTTCAGTGGCAGGCTCTTGGCTCACTGCAACCTCTGCCTCCAGGATGCAAGCGATCCTTATGCCTCATCCTCCCAAATAACTGGGATCACAGGTGTGGGCCACCATGTTCAGTTAATTTTTGTATTTTTAGTAGAGATAGGGTTTTGCCATTCTGGCCAGGCTTGTCTAGAACTCTTAACCTCAAATGATCCACCCGCCTCAGCCTCCCAAAGTGCTGGGATTACAGGCGTGAGCCACCGTGCTTGGCTATAATCACTTAATATCTCTCTACCTTGGCCTCTTCACCTGAAAATGAGGAATAATTAATTATATTTATCTCATAGATGAAAAAACGAAAGTGAGGCAATACATGCAAAGCACCTAGAGGACTATCTGGCATAGAGTATGTACTTTAAAACATTAGCTGTTATTTGGGTATGGACCTGTAGTTCCAGCTACTCGGTAGGTTGAGGCAGGAGGATTGCTTGCGCCTCAGAGTTCAAGGTTGTAGTATGCTGTGATTGTGCCTGTGAATAGCCACTGCACTCTAGCTTGGACTACATAGTGAGATCCCATCTCTGAAAAAACATAAGCTGCTATTATTAATCTTTTTGTGCTATATCAGGTTGTCTTTTACTCTCACCTCATTTTAGTTTTCTGAGATCCTTATTTCTTTCAATATGCATCCACCTACTGCCAAGATGCTGTTCTTGTTTTCACTGGGTCCTAAATTTGGGGGCTTTCTTAAGTTTGCCCTTCTACATTCTAGATCTTTCTTATTCTCTGCTAAGCTAATAATATTCTATGTTATTAATAGGCATTGATAGCTTCAATTTATCTCTCCCAGATGACATTTGCATTTTAACAAGAGTTTTCAAGGCCTCGACTCAAAGGAGTGAGTAATGTGGTTATTTTAGGTATCCTGGCAGAGAGAAATAGTCCTTGGGCTGGGAGAGCTTTCCTAAACTCTAAATTTATATCACGCCAGCAGCTGCCTACTCTGCTCACTCAGAATGTAATGTGGGGGCTGCACTGGTGGTCAGGGAGTAAATTAAATCAATTAATATTTTGATCACCAGGAATTGTATTAGGTAGTGTAGGGAAGAAAATGAAGATTAATAATTCTTGTTTCAAGAAATGTATAATCTAGTTGAAGAAATCAAGAAGTATAAAATTATTTTTAAAAATCTATTCTCATTGCCAAGGTCAAGACAGACCTGAGAATATAACCTACTGGTCCATATACTGGTGTGAGGTCCAGGGGGCCAGATCATACCAGGGGGAAGATTACCTAGAAAGCTGCTCATAAGATTACATCACCACAGAGCTGAAGCAAGAGCAGCTGCTTAGAATTGGAGCAGGCTCTGCAGTCAGAGCACACTGAAGAGGGAGATCCTGCACTGTTACGCATCAGATGCAGGGTCTGCATGAAGAATTAACAGAAACTGAGAGCCTGGAGCTAGGACTGGAGTGCAGGGCAGGTGAAAGGCAGGGGGAATCCATATAGCGTAGAGGAATATTTCTTTCAAATGAATTCTGACATGTCTTGCTTAGGTGGGCATGGGCTTCTTAAAGGGATCAAATTGGGATGAACAGATCATAAGATCTGTTTCCTTATTTGTGAAATGAGGAAGGATGAAATACATCAGCTTTAAAGTGAAACCAAGGGTTAACCTCATTAAGCCCACCAACTCTGACCTGCTTTGCTTCCTTTTAATCACTTCTAATTGATCTTAAAACTCCCTCTAGCTTCCTTACAGATAATATCTCTGACTGTGGGTCATTCTGGGTGGTTAACATTGTTTTTCAGGAACTATGGGGCAGCTCTTGTTCAGTTGAAGCTGGTTGAGACCAATGACCCTTCAGCTGGGCCTGTGCAGGTGCCTAGAGGGTGAATTTTGATGTCAGAGGCTCACAAATTCTACTCTGAGATCATGCTAACGCCACCATTTTGTGCACATGTGTCTTGTGAAAACCATGTAGTTCAATTACGTTTGCATAGAAACCCCAATTACCTCACATTTCCTACCTGTCAATCACCTTTAGCCATACTTTGGACCACGCAGATTTCTATCCCATCAGTTCCCTCAAGCCCTATTTTTGGGAAAGTAGATTCGAGACATGTTTTTTTACCTCCTTGCTTGGCTGCCTTGTGAATAAACTCTTTCTCTTTTGCAAAACACTTCATTTCAGTGATTGACTTGCTATGCATGGGCAGAACAAACCTGGCCGATAGCCAAGTTTCTCCCAGCTCTAGTGACTTACACGTCAATCATCCTAAAACCAGACAAGCAGGCAGTAATGAGTAGTATTTAAATATGTCATATAGACCCATGGTTTATGATTTGGTTTCCCAAACCATAGTCCACCAGCATTCTTTCATTCACCTGCTGTGAAATCTTTCAATACTCTTACACTGTCACTTGAATTGGCTAAGAAAATGTAGATATTTTAGTTTTCCAAAACTTAAGTTGTCTTCTTTACAATTTCTTGCAAGGCAGGAGAAAGGAAAAAAAGCAAATTGAGCCCAATTCAATGATTTAAATCATCTTTTGGATCTTTGGTCTTTCAGTTTTTACCCTTCTTCTCCCCCCATGATCATCTCAATGGATGCAGAAAGAGCTTTTGACAAGATATTTCTTGGGGTATTTGTTGATATAACCTTGTAGCATCAAGAGGAGGGGAGTCATTGGTTCATACACTGCCTCCTGACTCCTTACTGTACCTCACTGATGCCAGGCCTGAAAGCATTCAATGCTAAAGCCATTGCCTAGTGTGATTTGATACTGTAATGTAAACTCCTTGAGATTTGCTTATGGCTTCCATTTACCCCTGGCCTCCCCATACAACTTCTTCCCTGACTAGCACTTTCTCTTGTAACCACCAGCCCGGCTTTCAACTATAACTGAATCCCATCCAGGTCACATTTCTCAAACCGTGCTCACCACTTGATTTACTTCGAGGAGCTTGTGTCTCTGATGCATGGTGGGCAATTGACCAGGTGGTGGCATTTGAGATGTTCAGCATGAAGCAGAACAAAAGCTTCCTTCTTGCTCATGAAAGTCCCCAACCTATCTGGGTGTTTCTGTGTCTCCTTAGCTTCTTCAAACATTCAATGAATATACAGTGAGAACCTACCATGTGCTAGGTCCTCTGCTATGTGATGCTATATAATGAACAAGGCAGTGTCCTTGCCCTCATGGAGTGTATAGAGTAATGGAGGAAACATATGATAAAGAAGTCAGCAAACAAGTTTATATGTACACATTTTTAAGTGTTTTGAAATATACAAATAGGACTCTGGGTTGAAAATAAAAAAGGAGACCTGTTTTAGAAGTGATTTGGCGAAGGTTTTTCTGAGAAGACACTTGAGTTAAGAAAGGAAGAGAAGCAGTCAACTATGTGAAGACGGAAGAGTAATTCAGACTTAAGGACCAGCAAGTGCAAAGGTCCTGGATGGGAAAAATTCTCCAGATGGATTAGAAAAGGATCCATAGATGTTGAGATTTTCTTTCCATTCTCATAAGCAAATGACATAATCTTCAGGTATGACTAAGACTACTACATAGTCATGCTGAGTATTAAATAAGGCCCAGGCTGGGGTCAAGCAAGTGATGCACTCATCCTGGATCCAGAATTTAAGGGATCACCACAAAACTCATTACTCAAAAGAAGTCATACTTTAATGTAATATTTTAAAAATAAAAATCAATGCAAACAATGATGAACAAAGCATAAAATTTTAAAATAAAAATAGGATCAGTATCATTGACTTTCCTTCTTGTCACAGGCTCCAGTATGGCTTTGCATAGTACTGATATAAGAATTACTATTATCTGTGGATGAAGGTAATTTGCTTGCTTTCCAATTTAGATGCTTTTTATTTCTTTTTCTTGCTTAATCACTATGACTAGAACTTCCAGTACTAGATGTATTCCTCCTGTCTAACTGAAACATTATATCCTTTGATCAATACCTCTCTTTCCTCTGGCACCCCTCCCCTCAGCCTCTGGCACCCCTCCCCTCAGCCTCTGGCAACTACCATTCTACTCTCTGCTCCTAAGAGTTAAACTTTTTTAGATTCCACATGTAAGTGAGATCGTGGAGTATTTGTCTTTCTGTGCTTGGCTTATTTCACCTAGCCTAATCCATGTTCATCTATATTGTAGCAAATGACAGGATTTCCTTCTTTTTTTAAGTCTGAAAAGTATTCTATCGTATACACACACATATACCTACATACATATACATACATATGCATACATGCATACACATATCCACCAGATTTTCTTGAACCATTCATCTGTTGACAAACACCAGTTATTTCTATATTTTGGCTATTGTAAAGAATAAATGCTACAATGAACATGGCAGTGCAGATATCTTTATGAGGTGAGGAATTTCTTTGACTTTCATGTATTGTATAACTCAAATTGGGATTGATGAATCCTATGGTAGTTCTATTTTTAATTTTGTTGTTGTTGTTGAGACAGAGTCTGGCTCTGTTGTCCAGGTTGGAGTGCAGTGGCGACATCTCAGCTCACTGCAACTTCTGCCTCCCAGGTTCAAGTGATTCTCTTGCCTTAGCCTCCTGAGTAGCTGTGATTACAGGTGCCTGCCTGTAATGAAAAAATCACCATGCCTGGATGATTTTTGTATTTTTAGTAGAAATGGGGTTCCATCATGTTGGCCAGGCTGGTCTCAAACTCTTAACCTCAAGAAGTCTGCCTACCTCGGCCTCCCAGAGTGCTGAAATTACAGGCATGAGTCACTGTGCCTGGCCTCTATTTTAAATTTTTTTGAGAGAGCTCCATACTGTTTTCCATAATGGTTATACTAATTTACATTCCCACTAACAGTGTACAAGGGTTCCTTTCTCTCCACATCCTCACTAACACTTGTTATTTTTTGTCTTTTCGATCATAGCCATTCTAACAGGTGTGAGATGATAGCTCATTGTGGTTTTAATTTGCATTTCCCTCATGGCTTATGATATTAAGCGTTTTTTCAAATATATTTAGCAATTTTTATGTCTTCTTTTGAGAAATGTCTATTAAGATTCCTATGCCCATTTTGAAATTGGGTTTTATTTATTTATTTGCTATTGAGTTGTTTGAGTTCCTTACATATTTGGATATTAGGCCCCTATCAAATGTATGGCTTGTAAATACTTTCTCTCATTCTGTAGGATGTCTCTTCATCTGTTGATTGTATTCTTTGCTGCATAGAAGACGTCAAGTGAAAATAAAATCCCATTTGTCTATTTTTTCTTTTTTTGCCTGTCATTTTAAGGTCATATCCAAAAAATAATTGCTCAGACCAATTTCAAGAAGCTTTCCTCCTGTGTTTTTTAAGTATTTTTACAGTTTCAGTTATTAACTTTAAGTCTTTAATCTATTTTGAGTTGATTCTTGTGTGTAGTATGAGATACGGGTCCAATTTCACTCTTCTGAATGCATATATATAATTTTCCAACACCATTTATTTCAGAGTCTGCTCTTCCCCCATTGTGTGTTCTTGGTATCCTTGTTGAAGATCTGTTGACCATAAATGAATGGACTTATTTCTGGGCTCTCTTCTATTCTGTTGGTGTTTATGTCTGTTTTTTGCCCAGTACAATGTTGCTTTGATTACTGTAGCTATGTAGTATATTTCAAAATTAGGTAGTGTAATGCCTGGGCTTCTGTTCTTGCTCAAGGATTGATTCAGCTATTCAGGTTTTGTGTGTGTATGTGTGTGTGTGTGTGTGTGTGTGTGTGTGTGTGTGTGTGTGGTTCCATACAACTTTTTGAATTATTTTATCTACTTTTGCAACAAATGTCCCTGGAATTTTAATAACGATTGCATTGAATCTACAGATTGCTCTGGGTAGTATGGACTTTTAAAGAATATTAATTCTTGACAAAATTCAATAGCCCTTTATGCTAAAAACTCTTCATAAACTAGGTCTTGATGGAACATATCTCAAAATAAGAAAAGCTATTTATGACAAACCCACATCCAATATCATACTGAATGGGCAAAAACTGGAAGCATTCCCTTTAAAACCTGGCATAAGACAAAGATGCCCCCTCTCACCACTCCTATTCAACATAGTATTGGAAGTTCTACCTAGAGCAATTAGGCAAGAAAAAGAAGTAAAGGGTATTCAATTAGGAAAAGAAGAAGTCAAATTGTCCCTATTTGCAGATGACATAATTGTATATTTAGAAGACCCCATCATCTCAGCCCAAAATGTACTAAAACAGACAAGCAACTTCAGCAAAATCTCAGTATACAAAATCAATGTGCAGAAAACACAAACGTTTCTATACACCAATAACAGACTTAAAGAGAGCCAAATCAAGAATGAACTGCCATTCACAATTGCTACAAAGAGAATAAAATACCTAGTAATACAACTAACAAGGAACGTAAAGGACCTCTTCAAGGAGAACTACAAACCACTGCTCAACGAAGTAAGAGAGGACACAAACAGATGGAGAAACATTCCATGTTCATGGTTAGGAAGAATCAATATTGTGAAAATGGCCATACTGCCCAAAGTAATTTACAGATTCAAAACTATTCCCATCAAGCTACCTATGACCCTCTTCACAGAACTGGAAAAAACCACCTTAAACTTCATATGGAACCAAAAGAGAGCCCACATAGCCAAGTCAATTCTAAGCAAAAAGAACAAAGCTGGAGGCATCATGCTATCTGACTTCAAGCTATACTACAAGGCTACAGTAATCAAAGCAGTGTGGTACTGGTACCAAAACATATATAGACCAATGGAACAGAACAGAGGCTTCAGAAGCAAGGCCACATATCTACAACCGTCTGATCTTTGACAAACCTGACAAAAACAAGCAATGGGGAAAGGATTTCCTGTTTACTACATGGTGTTGGGAAAACTGGCTAGCCATGTGAAGAAAGCAGAAACAGGACTCCTTCCTGACACCTTACACTAAAATTAACTCCAGATGGATTAAGGACTTAAACATAAGACCTAACACCATAAAAACCCTAGAAGAAAACCTAGGCAAAACCATTCAGGACATAGGCATAGGCAAGGACTTCATGACTATAACACCAAAAGCACTGGCAGCAAAAGCCAAAATAGACAAATGGGATCTAATTAAACTCCAGAGCTTCTTCACAGCAAAAGAAACAATCATTAGAGTGAACTGACAACCAACAGAATGGAAAAAAATTTTTGCAATCTACCCATCTGACAAAGGACTTATATCCAGAATCAACAAAGGACTAAAACAGATATACAAGAAAACAAACCCATTCAAAAGTGGGTGAAGGATGTGAACAGACACTTTTCAAAAGAAGACACATATGAGGCCAAAAAAAATATGAAAAAATGGTCATCACCACAGGTCATTAGAGAAATGCAAATCAAAACTACATTGAGATACCATCTCACACCAGTTAGAATGGCGATCATTAAAAAATCTGGAGACAACAGATGCTGGAGAGGATGTGGAGAAATAGGAACACTTTTACACTGTTGGTGGGAGTGTAAATTAGTTCAACCATTGTGGAAGACAGTGTGGCGATTCCTCAAGGACCTAGACATAGAAATTCCATTTGACCTAGCAATCCCATTACTGAGTATATTTCCAAAGGATTATAAATCGTTCTGTTATAAAGACATGCACATGTGTGTTCATTGCAGCACTGTTTACAATAGCAAAGACTTGGAACCAACCCAAATGCCCACCAATGACAGACTAGACAGGGAAAATGTGGCACATGTACACCATGGATTATTATGCAGCCATAAAAAAATCATGTTTGTGTTCTTTGTAGGGACATGGATGAAGCTGGAAACCATCATTCTCAGCAAACTGACAGAAGAACAAAAAAATCAAACACCACATGTTCTCACTCATAGGTGGGTGTTGAACAATGAGAATACATGGATACAGGGAAGGGAGCTCACACACTGAGGTCTGTTGGCAGGGACTAAGGGAGAAATAACATGGGGAGAAATGCCAGATATAGGTGATGTGGATGGAGGCAGCAAACCACATTCCCATGTATGTACCTATGCAACAATCCTGCATGTTCTTCACATGTACCCCAGAACGTAAAGTGTAATAAAATATATATATTTTAAAAAGGAATATTCTTCCAATCCATGAACATGAGCTGTTTTTTCACTTATTTGTTTCTTCAATTTATTTCATCAATGTTCAACTCTGTCGATCTTTGCTTCATATGTTTTAGTGGTCTATTATTAATTATTAGCTGTTTCTGCACTTAATATATCAGCCCACTTCTGCTAGTCTCCAGAGTTTCTCATGAGAATCACTTCTTGGTCTTTTTTATTTTATTTTATTTTGTTATTTTTTATTTTTTTGGGGGGGGAGGAAGGGAGGAAGGCAGGAAGGGAGGGAAGGAGGAATGGAGGGAGGAAGGAAGGGATGAAAGAAGGAAGGAAGGGAGGAAGGGAGGGAGGGAGGGAGGGAAGGGAGGGAAGGAAATCAAGCAATGAGAGAGACATTGCTGACCTGGATCTAGAGGTTTACAAGTTGATTTCTTTCTTTTTTTGAGAGAAGGAAAGAAAGAAAAATGAGTAAAGGAGAGGAAGAAGGAGGAAGAGAAAGAGGGAGGGTGAACAGAAATATTGCTTTATTCGGAAAAAAAAATGGGTATTAATAATGACCAGTCAATGTTTCATTTAGACCTATGAGTAGATGTGATGTGGTATTGACAAGAATGTATATTTTGTGTATTTGAAGTGGAGAGCTCTATAAATATTTATTAAGTTTACTTGTTCCGGATCTGAGTTTGATTCCTTGATATCCTTATTAATTTTCTGTCTCATTGAATCTAAGTCTCTATGTATCTGGGTGTTAGGATCGTTAGCTCTTGCTGTTGTATTGATCCTTTTACCACTATATCTTTGTTGCTTTAAAATCTATTTTATCCAATATGAGAATTGCAACTCCTGCTTTTTATTTATTTATTTATTTATTTATTTATTTATTTTTGCTCTCCATTTGGTTGGTAAATCTTTCTCCGTCCCTT
>JAPYYA010000207.1:0-17000 GCA_028533165.1 Leontopithecus rosalia | reverse complement strand
TTCAGAGTCTCAGTGAATAATGCACACCCAAGGAATAGTAAGGAGTCTATTTCATATGCCCACTCTTTCAAAGTCTCACTGAATAGCTCACGCATGTGGAGTACTGAGAGGTCTATTTCATATGGCCACTCATTTTGAGCCACTGAATAATGAAAACCTGGATACTCACCAGGAGTTTATTTATTCAGGCCAATTATTTAGAGGCTCAGTGAATTATACACTCCTGGGACATAATCAGGAGTCTACTTCATATTGCACCTCATTCAAAGCCTAACTGAACAATGAATACCTGTTGAGTACTTAGAAATATATGTCATGTGTCCACTCATTCAGCACCTCACTGAATGATTCACACGTGGGGAATAGTCATGATTCCATTTAATGTGAAAACCCATTTTGAGACTCACTGAATAACCTATATCTATAGAATAGTGAGGAGTCTATTTCATATCGCCCCTCCTTCTTAGTCTCACTGAGTAATTCACAGGTGGGGAATTGTCAGGAATCTATATGGTATGGCGGTATTCAGAGCCTCATTGAATAATGAGAAAAATTTGGAGTCTCTTTCATATGGCAATTCATTTACAGCATCGGTGAATAATGTACACATGTGGAGTAGCCAGGTGTCTATTCCCTTTGGCCACACTTTGAGAACCTCAGTGAATCATACACACCTGTGGAATACACAAAAATCTATTTCACGTGGCCCCTCACTCAGTGCCTGTGTGAATAAAACCCACCTGGAAATTAATCAGGAGTCTATTTCATATTGCCTTCCATTCATAGCCTCAGCAAATAATCCACAACTGCGGAATAGTCAGCACTATTTCATAGGGATACTTTTTCGGAAACTCCCTTAATAATGCACACATTGGGGCTATTCAGAAGTCTATTTCACATGGCCACTGATTTACAGCCTCCCTGAATAATGCATTCCATGGGAGTACTCAGCAATCTATATCATATTTTACATGGCCACTCATTCAGTACCTCAGTGAATAATGCACACCTGGGTAATAGTCAGAATTCTATTTCTTATGGTCACTCATTTAGACCTTCACTGAATAATGCACATGTTTGGAATCGTCAGGATTCTGTTTCATATGGCCACTCATTCAGAGCCTCACTGAATGCTACAAACCTGTGGAATAGTCGGGAGTCTATTTCATATTTCCACTCATTCAGAGTCACAGTGAATAATGCACACCTGGGCAGTAGTGAGGATTCTATTTCAAATGACCCCTCATTCAGAGCCTCAGTGAATAATACACACACGGGGAATAGTCAAGGCTCTATATTATATGGCCACTCATTCAGAGCCTCAGTGAATGATACACGCCTGGGGAATAATCAGTATCTTATTCCATAGGACATGTGATTCAGAGCCAAACTGAATAATGCACACCTTGGAAATAGACAGGTTTCTCTTTTATATGGACACTCTTTTGGAGCCTCAGTGGATAATAAACACCAGGGGAATATTGATTAGTTTACTTCATATTGCCACTCATTCAGAGCCCTACAAATAGTGCAAGTTTGGAGAATTGTCAGGAGTTTATTTACAGTGTCCTCTCATTCAGAACCTCATTGAATAATGCATACCTGAAAAAATTGTGGAGTCTCTTTCACATGACCATTCATTCAGAGCATTAGTGAAGAATGCACCCTTGTGGAGTAGCCATGCCTCTATTTTCCATGGCGACACATTCAGAACATCAGTGATTAATACACACCTGTGGTATAGTCAGGAGTCTATCAATTTTATATGCCCCCTCATTCAGAGCCCGTGTGAATAAAACACATCTGGAGAATAGTCAGAAGTGTAATTCATATTGAAACTCATTCAGAGCCTCAGTGAATGATGCACACCTGTGGAATAGACAGGAGTGTATTTTATATGGACATTCTTTCAGAACCTCTCTGAATAATGCTCACATGGGGTAGAGTTATGAGTCTATTTTATATGGCCACTGAGTAAGAGCCTCAGGGAGTAGTACACACCTGGAGAATTCTCAGGAGTCTATCTCGTATGGCAACTCATACAGAACCTCAGTGAATAACACACACCTTGGGAATATTCAGGAGTGTATTTCAATTGGGCACACATTCACAAGCTCAGTGAATAATACACACCAGGGGAATTGTCAGGAGACAATTTCAACTGGCCTCTTATGCCAAGCTGCACTGAATACTGCACTCCTGTGGAGTAGTCAGCCGCCTAATTGATAAAGCCATTCATTCAGAGCCTCTCTGAGTAATAAGCTCCTTGCAGATATTTAGGAATGTGTTTAATATGGCCACTAAGAGCCTCACTGAATAATACACACCTGTGGATTTGTCAAGAGTAT
Source organism: Leontopithecus rosalia (assembly GCA_028533165.1). NCBI lineage: Eukaryota > Metazoa > Chordata > Mammalia > Primates > Cebidae > Leontopithecus > Leontopithecus rosalia. The sequence goes on along the minus strand of JAPYYA010000207.1, from coordinate 14,652 downwards.
ATTTTATATTGCCACTCATTTAGGGCCTCAGTGAACAATGCACACCTGAGGAGTACTGAGGATTGTATTGTAAATAATAGACACATGAGGAATAGTCAATGATATATCTTATATGGCCACTCATTCAGAGCCTCACTGAATGATACACACATGGGGAATAGTCAAGATTCTATTTCATATGATCAGTCATTAAGAACCAAGCTGAATAATGCACACCTTGGAAATAGGTGTCTATTTCATAGGGACACTGTTTCAGAGCTTCAGTGAATAATGCACGTCTGTGGAGTATTGAGGAGACTAATTTATATTACCCCCGATTCTGAGACTCCCTGAAAAATGCACACATGGGGAACAGTCAGACTTTTATTTTATATGGTCACCCAGTAGGAACCCCATGGCATAATACACACCTGGGGAATAGTCAGTTTATTTTATATGGCCACTCAGAGAATCAGTGAATCATGCAGACTTGGAGAAGACTCAGGAGTCCATTTCACATGGCCAAAAATTCAGGGCCACAGTGAATAATGCACACCAGGGTAATAGGAGCCTCTTTCATATGGCCACCCATTCAGTGCCTCACTGAATGATACACACCTGGGGAATCATCAAGATTCTAATGCATACAACCACTCATTCAGAGCCTTATTGAATAATTCACAACGAGGCAATAGTCAGGAGTCTATTTTATATGGCCTCTCATTCAGAGCTTCAGTGAATAAAGAACCCCTATGGAGTAGACAGGACGCTGTTTAAGATAGCCACAAATTAATTTCTCCTCCTGAATAATACACACCTCGGTGATAGGAGTCTATTTCATATGACCTCTCATTCTGGGCCTCACTGAATCATACACAGCTGTGAAAGTGTCAGGAGTCTATTTGGTATGGATATTCATGCAAAACCTCTTTCAATAATGCACACATGGAGAATAATTAGTAGTCAATGTCATATGGCTACTCTTTCAGACAATCAGTGAATAACAGACGCATGTGGAGTAATAAGGAGTCTGTTTCATATGGTCACTCTTTCACAGCGTCACTGAATATTCCACACTTGTGGCATAGTCTGGAGTCTATTTCTTATGGCCACTCATTCAGAGCCTCACTGAATAATGCACACCAGGTCAAAGGAGACTATTTCATATGAGAACTCATTCAGAACTTCAGTGAGTATTGCATACCTGGGGAATTGTCAGGAGTCTATTTCATATGGCCACTCTTTCTTTGCCTCAGGGAATAATGCACACCTGTGGAATACTCAGAAGTCTCTTTCATATGGCCACTCATTTAGTGCCTCACTCAGTGATACACACTTGGGGAATCATCAGAATTCTATTCCATACTACCACTCATTCAGAGTCTTACAGAATAATTCACAATGGAGCAATAGTCAGGAGTCTATTTTATATGGCCTCTCATTCAGAGCTTCAGTGAATAATGAACCCATATGGAGTAGTCAGGACGCTGTTTATGATAGCCACGAATTAAGTGCCCCCCTGAATAATACACACGTGGGTGATAGTCGGGAGTCTATTTTATATGTCCTCTCATTCTGGGCCTCACTGAATAATACACACATGTGGAAGCGTCAGGAGTCTCTTTGGTATGGACATTCATACAAAACTTCATTGAATAATGCACACATGGAGAATAATTAGGATTCTTTGTCATATGGCTACTCATTCAGACAATCAGTGAATAACCCACACATATGGAGTAATAACGAGTCCATATGTTTCATATGGCCACTCTTTCACAGCCTCACAGAATTATGCACACCTGTGCAATAGTCAGAAGTCTCTTTCATATGGCCACTCATTGAGAGTCTCACTAAATGTACACACCTGGGGCAAGTCAGGCTTCTCTTTCATGCCCTCATTCAGAGTCTCACTGAAAAATGCACACCTGTGGAATAGTCAGGAGTCTTTTTCATGTGGCCCCTCATTCAGAGTGTCACTGACTAATGTGGAGTAGTCAGGAGTCTATTTCATGTAGCCACATATTCAGAGCCTCAGTAAATAATACACACCAGTGGGACAGTTAGAAATCTAATTATTATGGCCACTAATTCTGAGCCTCACTAAATAATACACAACTGGAGAATAATTTGGAGTCCATTTCCGATGGCCACTCATTCAAAGCCTCAGTGAATAATACACACTTGAGGAATAGTCAAGGGTCTCTTTTATATGGCCATTCTTTCAGCGCCTCACTGAGTGATAAACACCTGGGAATTAGTCAGGACAGTTTCATATGAACACTCACTGAGAACCTCACTGAATAATGCACACCTGTGGAATAGTCAGGACTCTATTTCATTTGGTTACTCTTTCAGAGCCTCAGTGAATAATGCACACCTGGGGAACAGTGAGAAGTCTATTTCATGGGGCCACTCATTCAGAGCCTCACAAAATAGTGCACACCTGGAGAATTCTCCAGAGTCTATTTGGAGTGGCAATGCATTCAGAGACTCTGTGAATAATACAAACCTAGGGAACAGTGAGGAATCTATTCCAAATGACCACATATTCAAAGCCTCAGTATATAATGCACACCTAGACAATAATTAGGAGTCTATTGCTTATGCCCACTCACTCAGCCCCTCAGTGAATAATGCAAGTCTGTCGATTACTGAGGGGTCTGTTTCATATGGCCACTTATTTCGAGCCTTACTGAGTAGTACACACCTGGAAAAAAGTCAGGAGTGTAATTAACATACCCACTCGTTCAGAGGCTCAGTGAATAATTCACACCTGTTGAGTACTCAGGAGTCTTTTTTATATGGTGAATCATTCAGACCCTCACTGAATATACAAACCTTGGGAATAGTAAGGATTCTCTTTAATATGACCACTCATTATGAGCCTCATTGAAAAACTCTTGTCTGTGGTGTACTGAGGAGACTAATTCATATCGCCCCCAATTCTGAGATTTCCTGAATAATAAACACCTGTGAAATAATCAGAAGTCTATTTCATATGGCCACCCATTAGGGCCCCCAGAAATGATACAAAACTGGGGAATAGTCAGGAGTCTATTTCACATGGCCACTGAGAGAATCAGTGAGTAATGCACACATGAGGAATAATCAGTGACTATTAGGAGTCTATTTCATATGGCCACTCAGAGCCTCAGTGAATAATTCACACCACGGTGATAGTCAGGAGTCTCTTTCATATGACCACTGATTCAGTATCTCACCAAATGATACACACCTGGGGAATTGTCAGGATTCTATAACATATGACCACTCATTCAGAGCCTTACTGAATAATGCACAAAGGGGCAATAGTCAGGAGTCTATTTCATATGGCCTCTCATTCAGAGCTTCAGTGAATAATGAACACCTGTGGAGTAGTCAGGACCCCATTTAAAATAGCCACAAACTAAGCACCTCCCTGAATGACACACACGTATGTGATAGTCAGGAGTCTATTAGATATGGACACTCATACAGAACCTCTTTGAATAATGCACATATGGGGAATAATCACTATTCTATTTCATATGGTGATTTATTTAGAAAATCAATGAATAACGCATACGGAATAAAATTGAGTCTATTTCATATGGCCTCTCTTTCAGTATTTAAGTGAATAATATATGTATCAGGAATAGTCAGGAATCTCTTTCATATGGCCACTCGTTCAGGGCCTTAGTACAATAATACAATAATACAACCCTGATAAATACTTAAGAGTCTACTTCAAATGGCTACACATTCAGAGTCTCTGTAAATAATGCACACCTGGGGAATAGTCAGGAGTCTCTTTCTTATGCCCACTTATTCAGAGTCTCATTCAATAATACACACCTGGGGAAGAGGTAAGGGTCTACTTCATATAGCCACTCATTTAGAGCCTCAGTGAATAATTCACACTGGGGAAATAGACTATTTTTGTGGCCACAAAATCAAAGCCTGAGTGAGTAATGCACAACTTTGGAATAGTGAGGAGTCTATTCCCTATGTCCACTTAATCAGAGACTCAGTCAATAATACACACCTGAGGAATAGTCAGGAATCTATTTCATATGGTCACTAACTCAAAGCCTCATTAAATAATACACACCTGTGGAATAGTCAGGAGGCCAAACTTTCAGAGCCTCAGTGAATAAAGCATACCGGGTAATACTCAGGACACATTACATATGGCCTCTCATTTAGAGCTTCACTGAATAATGAACACCTGTAGAGTAGCGAGAAGTCCATTCCATATAGCTGAACATTCAGAGCCTCACTGGATCATACACATCTGGGGGAACGTCAGGATTCTGTTTTCTAAATACACTCTTTCATAGCCCAACATAAAAATGCACTCCTGGGAGTATTCAGGTGTCTCTTTCCTATGGCCACTCACACAGAGCCTCATTGAATAATACGCATCTATGGAAAAGTCAGGGGTATATTTCACATGGCAACTCATTTAAAGCCTCAGTGAATCATACATAACGTGGGAATACTCAGAAGTCTATTTCACATAGCCACTCGTTCAGGGACTCATGGAATAATGCACACCTGCGAAATAGTCTGGAGTCTATTTGATATGATGGTTTATTCAGTGTCTCAGTGGAAAATGCACACGGGAGGAATAATCAGGAGGCTATTTTATGTAGCCACTCATCCATACCCTTAGTAAGTAATACAAACCTGGAGAATAGTCAGGAGTCTATTTCATGTGGCCACTTATTCAGAAACTCACTGAATAATACACACCTGGGGAATAGTCAGAGTCTATGTCATATGACCACTCAATCAGAGCATTACTGAATGATGCACACCTGGGAAATAGTCAGGATTCTATTTCATATGAGCATTAATTAAGAGCCTCATTCAATAACTCACACCTGGGCAATAATCAGGGGGCTATGTCATATTAACACTCCTTCAGAGCCTCAGTGAATAATTCACACCTGTGGAGTAGCCAGGAGTGTATTTCATACAACCACACATTCAGAGCCTCAGTGAATAATACACACCTGTGGATTAGTCAGGATTTTATTTCATATGACAACTCACTCATAGCCTCAGTGAATAAGACACAAATGTACAGTACTCAGCAGTCTATTTTATATAGCCACTAATTGAGAGATTCACTGAATAATACAAACATGGGGGATAGTCAGAATTGTATTTCATATGACTAGTCATGCAGAGCCTCACTGAGTAATACAACCCTGGGGAAGAGGTAGGGTACTAGTTTATATAGCCACTCATTTACAGCCTTAGTGAATAATGCACACCTAGGGAATAGACACTATTCTATTTTATATGGCCACAAAATCAAAGCCTGAGTGAATAATGCACAACTTTGGAATAGTCAATAGTCTATTCCATATGCCCACTTATTCAGAGTCTCAGTCCATAAAACACACCTAGGGAATAATCAGGAGTCTATTTTATATGGTCGCTAACTCAAAGCCTCATTAAATAATACACACTTGTGGACCAGTCAGGAGAATCTTTCATATGGCCATACTTTTAGAGCCTCAGTGAATAATGAATACCTGGGGAATACTCAGGACAGTATTACATAGGGCCTCTCCTTCCGAGCTTCACTAAAAAAGGAACACCTGTAGAGTACTCAGAAGTTTATTTCATATAACCATACATTCAGAGCCTCACTGAATAATATACACCTAGGGGAAAGTCAGGATTCTATTTTGTATGGACACTCATTCAGAGCCCAACCTAAAAATGCACGCCTGGGGAGTATTCAGGAGTCTATTTCATATGGCTATTCTTTCATAGCCTCATGGAATAATGCACACCTGCGTAATAGTCAGAAGTCTCTTTCATATGTCCACTCATTCAGAGACTCACTGATTAATACACAGCTATGGGAATATCAAGAGTGTATTTCACAAGTCTACTCATTCAGAGCCTCAGTGAAGAATCATATATACCTAAGGAATACTCAGGAGTCTATTTCATATAGCCACTTATTCAGAGACTCACTGATTAATGCACACTTAGAGAATAGTCTGGAGTCTATTTGATACAACCGTTCACCCAGTGCCTCAGTGGAAAATGCACATCTAAGGAATAGTCAAGAGGCTATAATCAGGAGTCTATTTCAGATGGTCACTAGTTAAAAAACTCACTGAATAAAAACTCACCTGGACAATAGTCAGAGTCCATGCCATATGGCCACTCAATCAGAGCCTTACTGAATGATGAACACCTAGGAAATAGTCAGGATTCTACTTCATATGACCACTGATTGAGAGCCTCATTGAATAATGCACACCCGAACATTCATAAGGAGGCTATGTCATATGAACACTCCTTCAAAGCCTCAGTGAATAATACACACCTAGGAATACTCAGGAGTCTATTACATAGGCCCTCTCATTCAAATCTCACTGAACAATGCACACCTGTTGGGCACTCCGGAGTCTATTTCATATGGCCACTCATTCAGCACCTCACTGAATGATACACACGTGGGGAATAGTCAGGAATCTATTTAATATGTACACCCATTATAAGCCTCACTGAATTATGTATGCCTTGGAATCCTGAGGAGTCTATTTTCAATCGATCCCCTTTCCGACTCTAACAGAAAAATTAACACACGCGGAATTATAAGGAGTAAATTATGTATGGCCCCTTTTTCAGAGCCTCATTGAATAATGTATACCTGGAGAAAAATTTGGAGTCTCTTCCATATGGCCATTCATTCAGAGCATCAGTTAAGTATGCACATCTGTGGAGTGGTCAGCCGTCTGTTTGCTTTCGCTACACTTTCAGAACATCAGTGAATAATACACACTTGCGGTATAGTCAGGAGTCTATTTCATAAGGTCCCTCATGCAGAGGCTGAGTGAATAATACACACCTGGGGAATAGTCAGAAATCTATTATATGTTGCCACTTATTCAGTGCCTCAGTGAATAATGCACACCTGGGAAATAATCAGGAGTCTCTTTCATATGCACACTCTTTCAGAGCCTCCCTGAATAATACACACATTGTGGAGAGTCAGGAATCCGTTTTTTATGGCCACTCACTGAGACTCCCAGGAAATAGTGCACACTTGGGAAATTGTCAGCAGTCTATTTCATATGGCATCTCATACAAAACTTCAGTGAATAAGACACACCTGGGGAATAGTCAGGAGTGTATTTCAATTAAGCACACACTAAGAGGCTCAGTGAATTAAACACAACTGGGGAAGAATCAGGAGTCAATTTCATCTGGCCTCTCACTCAGAGCTTCATTGAATAATGCACTCCTGTGGAATAATCAGGAGCCTAATTGATATAGCTACTCATTCAGAGCCTCTCAGAATAAAAAGAACCTCGGGGATATTTAGGTGTTTATTTTATATTATGACAGATTCAACGCCTTAGTAAATAATGCATACCATACCTGGGGAGTACTCAGCAATCTATTTCATATGGCCACTCATTCCTCACCTCAGTGAATAATGCACCCCCTTTAGACCTTCACTGAATAATGCACACATTTGGAATAGTGAGGATTCTGTTTCATATGTCCACTCGTTCAGAGCCTCACTGAATGGTACACACTCATGGAATAGTCAGTAAACTATTTTATATAGCCACTCATTCATAGCCTCAGTGAATCATGCACGCCTGAGGAGTACTGAGGATTTTATTTTATATGACCCTTCATTCAAATCCTCAGTGAATAGTCAAGGGTCTATTTCATATAGCACTCATTCAGAGCCTCACTGAATGACACACACTTGGGGAATAATCAAGATTCTATTTCATGCAATCAGTATTGAGAGCGAAACTGAATAATGCATACCTTGGTAATAGTGAGGAGTCTGATAGGAAGACTCTTTCAATGCCTCAGTGAATAATACACACCAGGGGAATACTGAGGGGTTTTTTTTGAGACGGAGTTTCACTCTTGTTACCCAGGCTGGAGTGCAATGGCGCAATCTCTGCCCACTGCAACCTCCGCCTCCTGGGTTCAGGCAATTCTTCTTCCTCAGCCTCCCAAGTAGCTGGGATTACAGGCACGTGCCACCATGCCCAGCTAATTTTTTGTATCTTTAGTAGAGATGGGGTTTCAACATTTTGACCAGGATGGTATCGATCTCATGACCTTGTGATCCACCTGCCTCGGCCTCCCAAAGTGCTGGGATTACAGGCTTAAGCCACTGCGCCCGGCCTGAGGAATCTTTTTAATATTGGCCCTCATTCACAGTCTCTCGTAGTAGTGCAAGTATGGGGATTTGTCAGGAGTTGATTTAGAATGGCCACTCATTCAGAGACTCAATGAAAAGTACACACCTAGGGAATAGTGGGATTCTGTTTCCAATGGCTGCATATTTAACACTTCAGTGAATAATGCCCACCTGAGGAATAGTCAGGAGTCTATTTCATAGGCCCACTCTTTCAGAGTCTCACTAAAGGACTCACCCCTGTGGAGTACTGAGAGGTCTATTTCATATGGCCACACATTTTGACGCTCACTGAGTAATACACACCTGGGAAATTGTCAGGAGTCTATTTCGTATGGCTGCATTCAGAGTCTCATTGAATAATGCATACATGGAGAAAAATTTGGAGTTCCTCTCATACGGCCTTTCATTCAGAGCATCGTTGAATAATGTACACATGTGGAGTAGCCAGGTGTGTATTTCCTATGGCCACACATTGAGAACCTCAGCGAATCATACACAGATGTGGAATAGAGAGGAGTCTATATCACACAGCCCCTCACTCAGTGCCCATGTGAATAAAACCCACCTGGAAAGTAATCAAGAGAATATTTCCTATATCCTCACATTCATAGCCGCAGTGAATAATCCACAGCTGGGGAATAGTCAACAATCTATTTCATAAAGGTGCTTTTTCAGAACCTCCCTTAATAATGCACAGATAGGTAATATTCAGAATTCTAACGCAATTCCAGTCAAGGCAAGGCAAGACGAGGCAAAGAAACGATATTTAAGGCAAGGCAATTGTAGGTTAAGCAAGGCAAGGCAATTCCAGGGAAGGCAATTGCCAGAAAAATAATTTCAGAAAAATTAAGGACAGAGGAGGCAGGGAAAGACAATCCCAGGCAAGGCAATTCCAGGTAAAGCAAAGCCAGGCAATTCCAGGGATGGCAACTGCAGACAAGGCAAGGCAAGGCAATTCCAGGCAATGCAAGACAAGGCAGGGCAAAAAAATTCCAGGTAAGAAAATTTCAGGATAGTTAAGGAAAGGCAAGGGAAGGGAAGGACATTCAAGGCAAAGCAGTTTCAGGAAAGTCAAAGCAATGCAATGAAAGGCAACTCCAAGCAAGGTAATACCTGGCAAGGCAGGGCAAGAACATGTAGGGCAATTCCAGTTAAGTAATTTTTAGGCAAGGCAAGACAAGGCAATATAAGGCAATTTCAGGAAAGTCAATTTTAGGCACAGGAAAGCAAGGCAAGCCAACTCAATTCCAGGAAAGGCAAAACAAGGCAGGTCAATTCCAGGCAGGGCAATTTCAGTCAAAGCAAGGCAAGGCAGCAACATTCCATTCAGGGCAATTCCAGACAAGGCAAGGCAAGGTAAGGCAATTCTAGGCAAGGCAATTCCAGGTAAGGCAAGGCGAGCCAAGGCAAACCAATTCCAGACAGGGAAATTCCAGGCTAGGCAAGGCAAGGCAATGCAAAAAAATTTCCAACAAGTCATGGAAATTTCAAGCAAGGCAATTTCAGGCTAGGCAAGCAAAGACAATTCCAGAAAAAGTATTTCCAGCCAAGGCAGGAAAAGAAAATTAGAGGCAAGACAATTCGAGTCACGGCAAGGTAAGGCAAGGCAATGTAATTCTAGGCAAAGAAACTCCAGGCAAGACAATGTAAGGCAAGGCAACCGGGAAAGGGAATTCTTGGCAATGCAAGACCAGGCAATTCCAGGCAATGCAACTGCCAGAAAGGCAATTCCAGACAAGGCAAGGGAAGACAAAACAGGGAAAAACAATTCCAGGCAAGGCAATTTCAGTTAAGGAAAGGCAAGCAACTCCAGGCAAGTCAATTTCAGTCAAGGCAAGGTATGGCAATGCAAGGCAAGGCAATTCTAGGAAAGGCAATTTCAGGTGAGACAAGGCAAGCCAAGGCAATTGATACAAGGCAACTCCTGCCTAGTCAAGGTAACACAAGGCAATTTCACACAAGTCTATTTCAGGGAAGGCAAGGCAGGGCAATTTTAGGCAAGGGAAAGCAAGGCAAGGCAAGGAAAGGCAGTGCAAGGAAATTCTAAGCAAGGAAATTCTTGGCAAGGTAAGGCAAGACTATTTTATGCAAGGCAATTCTAGGCAAGGCAAGGCAAGGCAAGGCAGTGCAAGAGAATGCAGCACAATTCTAGGCAAAACAATTCCAGGCAAGGTAGGGCAAGACAATGTAGGACAATTCTCGGCAAGGCTCTTTTACACAAGGAAAAGCAATGCAAGGTAGTTTCAGAAAAGTCCATTTTGGGCACACCAAGGCACCACAAGGCAAGGCAAGGCATGCAATACAAAAAGAGGCAATTCCAGGAAAGGCAATTAAATGCAGGGCAAGGCAAGGCAAATCCAGGCTACACTACACGCAAGGCAAAGCAAGGCAAGCTAAGACAAGGCAAGGCAAGGCAAGGCAAGGCAATTCCAGTCAAGGCAATTGCAGGAAAGGAAATTTTAGTGAAGGCAATTTCAGGCAAGGCAAGGCAAAAAAAATTTCAGGGAAGGCAAGGCATGACAAGGCAATGCAATTCAAGACAAGCTAATTCCAGAGAAGGCAAGGAAAAATAATTCGAGGAAAGACAATCCCAGGAAATAAAAGGTAAGACAAGTCAATGCAATTCTAGGCAAGACAATTCCAGGCAAGATTAAGCAATGTAAGGAAAGGAAATTCTAGTCAAGGCAAAATAAGAAAACACAAGACAAGGCAATTCTAGGCAAGGCTATTCCAGGCGAGGAAATTCAAGGCAAGGGAACTCAAAACAAGGCAATTTCTGTCAAGACAAGGCAAGAAAAGCCAATTCCAGGCATGGCTGTTCCAGGAAAAGCAAGGCAAAAAATTGCAGGCAGGAAAAAGCAAGGCAAAGCAGGGCAATGTAATGCAAGTCAATTTCAAGCAAAAAAACTCCAGGCAAGAAAAGGCAAGGCAATTTTAGGCAAGGAAATTCTAGGCTAGGCAAGACAAGGCAAGGGAAGACATCGAAATTTTAGGCAAGGCAATTTCAGGCAAGGCAGGGCAAGGTAATGTAGGACAATTCCAGGCAAGGCCCTTTTAGAGAAGGCAAGGCAACACAGGGCAATTTCAGGAATGTCAAATTTAGGCATGGCAAGGGAAGGTAAAGCAAAGACAGGCAATTCTATGCAAGGCAATTCCAGGCAAGGAAAGAGAAGGCAAAAAAAGGTATTTCCAGGCAAGGCAATTGCAGCTAAGTCAAGGCAAGACAATGCCCAGCAAGGCAATTCCAGTCAAGGCAATGCAAGTCAAAGCAAGGCATGGCAATTCAAGTCAAAGCAATTCCAGGTGAAAAAAGGCAAGGCAAAGCAAATAAAAGCAAGGCAATTCCAGTCAAGGCAAGTCAAGACAAGGCAATTCCAAACAAAGCTATTCCAGGGAAGGCAAAGGAGGGTAATTTCAGGCACGTAAAATCAAGGAAAGGAAAGGCAATTCCAGGTAAGGCAAGGCAATACAATTTCAGGCAAGGCAACTGTAGGCAAGGCAAGGCAAGGCAAGATAAGACAATGCCAGGCAACGCAATTTCAGGCAAAAAAAAGGGAAAAAAAAGCAAGCAATGAAATTTCAGGCAAGGTAATTCCAGGCAAGGGAAAGCAAGGCAAGGTAGGGCAATTTTAAAAAAGGCAATTCCAGATAAGGCAAGGCATGGTAATTCCAGGCCAGGCATTTCTAGGCCAGCCAAAATAAGGCAAGGCAGGCCAATTCCAGGCACGGTAATTTGAGGTAAGGAAAGGGAAGGCAAAGAAGGGCAATTGCAAGCAAAGCAATTTGAGGCAAAGCAAGGCAGGGAAATTTCAAGCAAGGCAATTTGAGGCGAGGCAAGGTAAAGCAAAAACGGGCAATTCCAGGCAACGCAATTTCAGGTAGGGCAAGTCAAAACAACTGAAGGCAAGACCACTCCAGACAAGGTTACTCCAGGCAAGGCAAGAAAAGGCAATAGGTATCAAGGCAAGTTAAGGTAAGGCAATGCACTTTTAGGCAAGGCAATTCCAGGCAAGTAAAGTCAAGGCAAAACAAAGCAAATAAATGTGAGGCAAGGCAAGGCAGGACAATTCCAGGCAGGGAAATTTCAGGGAAGGAAAGACACAACAACTCTAGCCAAGGCAATTCCAGGCAAGGGAAGAAAAGCAAATTCAAGGCAATTTTAGACAGGGCAATTCCAGGCTGGGCAAGGCAAGGCAATGCAAGAAAACTCTCGGCAAGGGAAGAAAATTTTAGGCACGCAATTTCAGGCAAGGCAAGGCACAGCAATACCAGGAAAGGGCATTCCAAGCAAGACAAAACAAGGCAAGGCAAGCCAATTCTAGGAAAGGCAATTAGAGGTAAGGAAAGGCAAGACAAAACAAGAAAACTCCAGAAAAGGCAATTCGAGCCAAGGCAAGGCAGAAAAATTCCAAACAAGGCAATTCGAGGCAAGGCATGACATGGCAAAAGCCGGTAAGTCCAGGCAAGGGTATTTGAGGCAAGACAAGGCAAGTCAATTTCAGACAAGCTAATTCCAGGAAAGGCAATAAAAAACAATTTGAGGCAATGGAATTTCAGGCAAGGCAAGGCAAGGAGAGGCAATTTCAGGCAAGGCAAGGCAAGGCAATTTCAGTCTAGGCAATTCCAGGCAATGCAAGGCAAGGCAATTTAAGGCAAGAAAATTTCAAGCAAGACAATTCCAGACAAGGCAATTCTAGGCAGTGAAAAGCAAGGCAAAGCAATGCAATTTTGGGAAAGTCAATTGCAGGAAAGAAAAGGCAAGGTCATTCCTGGCAAGGCAAGGCAAGGCAGTGCAATTCCAGGCAGGAAAATTTCAGGCAAGATAACACAAGGCAGGTCAGTTTTTTTGCAAGACAAGGCAAGGCAGTTATAAGCAAGGAAATTCCAGGCAAGGCAAGGTAAGCCAATGCAAAACAATTTCAGACAGGGCTATATTAGGCTAGGCAAAGCAAAGCAACCCTAAAAATCCCAGGCAAGGTAAGAAACAGCAAGGCAAAGAAAGTCAAGGCAAAAAAGGCAAGGCAATTCTAGGCAAGGCAAGGCAGGACAAGAAAGACAAGGCAAATACAGGCAAGGCAATTTCAGTCAAGGCAAGGTAAGGTAATTTGAGGCAACACAATTGCAGGAAAGGCAATTCAAGGTAATGCAAAGCAAGACAAGGCAATTCCTGGCATAGTAATTTTACATAAGGCAAGGAAGGGCAATTCCAGGAAATGCAAATCCAGGCAAGGAAAGGCAAATCAATTCCAGACTAGGCAATTCCAGGCAAAACAAGGCAATTCCCAGAAAGGCAAGTCCAGGAAAGTCAAGGCAATTCCAGAAAAGGCAAGACAAGTAAGGCAAAATATGGCAATTCCAGGAAAGGCAAGACAAAGCAATTCCAGGCAAGGAAATTTCAGGGAAGTAAATTCCAGGCAAGAAAATCCTAGGCAAGGCAAGAAAGTAAAGGCAAGGTAAGGCAAGAGAAGGCAAGACAAGGCAAATTCAGGCAAGGCAGTTCCAGAGAAGTAAAAGGAAGGCAAGGCAAGAAAAGGCATATCCAGGCTAGGCAATTGCACGAAAGGTAGTTTCAGGCAAGGAAAAAAATGAAAGGCAATTTCAGGGAAGGCAATTCAACGTCAGGCAAAGCAGGGCAATTTTAGGAAAGAAAAATCCAGAAAAAACAAGGCAAGTCTATTCCAGGCTAGGCAATTTTAGACAACGCAAAACAAGGCAAGACAATTTCAAAGGAGTGAAGATACGGCAAGGCAAGACATAAAAATTCGAGAAAAGGCAATTCCTGTCAAGGCAAGGCAAAATAAGGCAATTTCAGGAAAGAAAATTTCAGGCAAGGCCAAGAAAGTCAAGGTAATTTCAGGCAAGGCAAGGCAAGGCAAGGCACAGCAAGGCAACGAAATTCCAGGCAAGGCAAGCTAGCCAAGGCAAGGCAATTTTAGACAGGGACATTCCAGACTAGGCAAGGCAAGGCAATGTAAGAAAACTCCCGGCAAGGCATGAAAATTTCAGGCAGAGCAATTTCAGGCAAGGCAAGTCATGGCAATACCAGGCAAGTGCATTCCAGGCAAGTCAAAACTAGGCAAGGCAGGCCAATTCCAGGCAAGGCAATTCGAGGTAAGGAAAGGAAAGGCAAAGCAGGGAAGTTCCAGAAAAAGCAAATCGAGACAAGAAAAGTCAGGGAAATTTCAAACAAGGCAATTTGATGCAAGGAAAGGCAAGGCAAAAAAAGGCAATTCCAGGCAAGACTATTTAAGGCAAGGCAAGGCAAGGTAATTCCAGGCAAGATAAGGCAAGGCAATTCCATGCAAGAAAATTTCAGGCAAGAAAAGGCAAGGCAATTCCAGCCAAGACAATGCCTGGCAATTCCACGCAGGTCAATTCCAGGCAAGTTAATTGCTGAAAAGGCAATTCCAAGCATGGCAAGGCAAGAAAAGTCAGGAAAAGTCAATTCCAAGCAAGGCAATTTTAGGTAATGCAAGGCAAGGCAAGAA
>JAPYYA010002069.1:0-14426 GCA_028533165.1 Leontopithecus rosalia | reverse complement strand
TGTTCTCTCTTTTCTTTTTAATCAGTCTGGCTAGTAGTCTGTCTATTTTGTTGATCTTTTCAAAAAACCAGCTCTTGGATTTATTGATTTTTTTAAAGGGTTTTTCATGTTTCTATCTCCTTCGGTTCTGCTCTGATCTTAGTTATTTCTTGTCTTCTGCTAGGTTTTGAGTTTTTTTGATCTTGCTCCTCTAGCTCTTTCAATTTTGACAATAGGTTGTCAATTTTGAATCTCTGTACTCTTCTCATGTGGGCACTTACTGCCATATCTTTTCCTCTAGAGACTGCTTTAAATGTGTCCCAGAGATTCTGGTATGTTGTGTCTTCGTTCTCGTTGGTTTCAAAGAACTTCTTTATTTCTGCCTTCCTATCATTGTTTATCCAGTTGACATTTAAGAGCCAGTTGTTCAGTTTCCATGAAGCTGTGCGGTTCTGAGTTAGTTTCTGAATTCTGAGTTCTAGCCTGATTGCACTGTGGTCTGAGAGACTGTTTGTTATGATTTCAGTTGTTTTGCATTTGCTGAGGAGTGCTTTATTTCCAATTATGTGATCAATTTTAGAGTAGGTGTGATGTGTTGCTGAGAAGAATGTATATTCTGTGGATTTGGGGTGGAGAGTTCTTTAAATGTCTGTCAGGTTGCTTGTTCCAGGTCTGAGTTCAAGTACTGGATATCCTTGTTAATTTTCTGTCTGGTTGATCTGTCTCGTATTGACAGTGCAGTGTTAAAGTCTCCCACTATTATTGTTTGGGAGTCTAAGTCTCTTTGTTTGTCATTAAGAACTTTACTTATATATCTGGGTGCTCCTGTATTGGGTCCGTATATATTTAGGATCGTTAGCTCTTCTTCTTGTATTGATCCTTTTACCGTTATGTAATGTTCTTGCTTGTCTCTTTTGATCTTTGATGCTTTAAAGTCTATTTTTTTTTTTTTTTTGAGACGGAGTTTCGCTCTTGTTACCCAGGCTGGAGTGCAATGGTGCCATCTCGGCTCACCGCAACCTCCGCCTCCTGGGTTCAGGCAATTCTCCCGCCTCAGCCTCCCGAGTAGCTGGGATTACAGGCACGCGCCACCGGGCCCAGCTAATTTTTTTATCTTTAGTAGAGACGGGGTTTCACTATGTTGACCAGGATGGTCTCGATCTGTTGACCTCGTGATCCACCCGCCTCGGCCTCTAAAGTGCTGGGATTACAGGCTTGAGCCACCGCGCCCGGCCTAAAGTCTATTTTATCAGAGACAAGAATTGCAACTCCTGTTTTCTTTGCTTTCCATTTGCTTGGTAAATCTTCCTCCATCGCTTTATTTTGAGCCTTTGTGTATCCTTGCATGTGAGAAAGGTTTCCTGGATACAGCAAACCGATGGGTTTTGGCTTTTTATCCACTTTGCCAGTCTGTGTCTTTTGATTGGTGCATTTAGCCCATTTACATTTAGGGTTAATATTGTTATGTGTGAATTTGATACTGCCATTTTGATGCTAGCTGGCTTTGTTGCCCGTTAGTTGATGCAGATTCTTCATTTTGTTGATGCTCTTTAGCATTTGGTATGTTTTTGGAATGGCTGGTGCTGGTTGTTCCTTTTTATGTGTAGTGCCTCTTTCAGGAGCTCTTGTAAAACAGGCCTGGTGGTGACAAAATTTCTGAGTACTTACTTGTTCACAAAGGATTTTATTTTTTCCTTCACTTATGAAGCTGAGTTTGGCTGGATATGAAATTCTGGGTTGAAAGTTCTTTTCTTTAAGGATGTTAAATATTGGTCCCCACTCTCTTCTGGCTTGTAGAGTTTCTGCCGAGAGATCTGCTGTGAGTCTGATGGGCTTCCCTTTGTGGGTGATCCGACCTTTCTCTCTGGCTGCCCTTAACATTTTCTCCTTCATTTCAACCCTGGTGAATCTGACGATTATGTGCCTTTGGGTTTCTCTTCCTGAGGAATGTCTTTGTGGCATTTTCTGTATTTCCTGGACTTGAATATTGGCCTGTGTTATTAGGTTGGGGAAGTTTTCCTGGATAATATCCTGAATAGTATTTTCCAGCCTCTATTCATTCTCCGTCACATTCACGTACACCTGTCAAATGTAGATTAAGTCTCTTCACATAATCCCACATTTCTTGGAGCCTTTGTTCATTCCTTTTTGTGCTTTTTTCTCTAATCTTGGCTTCTCGTTTTATTTCATTGAGTTGATCTTCGACCTCTCATATCCTTTCTTCAGCTTGGTCAATTCGGCTGTTGAAACTTGTGCATGCTTCACGAAGCTCTTGTGTTGTGTTTTTCAGCTCCATCAGTTCACTCATATTTCTCTCTAAGTTGTCCATTCTTGTTACCATTTCCTCAAATCTTTTTTCAAGGTTCTTAGTTTCTTTGCGTTTAGTTAGAACATGTTCTTTTATCTCACAGAAGTTTCTCATTAACCACCTTCTGAAGTCTGATTCTGTCATTTCATCACACTCATTCTCCATCCAGCTTTGTTCCCTTGCTGGTGAGGAGTTGTGGTCTCTTATAGGAGATGAGGTGTTCTGGTTTTTTGTGTTTTCCTCCTTTTTGCGCTGTTTTCGTCCCATCTTTGTGGATTTATCTACCTGTCGTCTGTGTAGTTGCTGATTTTCAGATTGGGTCTCTGAGTGGCCGTCCAGAATGTTGATGATGAAGTTATTTCTGTTTCTTAGTTTTCCTTCTAACAGTCTGGCCTCTCTGCTTTAGGACTGCTGAGGTCCACTCCAGGCCCTGCTTGCCTGGGGGTCACCTGCAGCAGCTGCAGAACAGTAAGGGTTGCTACCAGTTTCTTTTTCTGCTATCTTTGTCCCAGAATGATGCCCGCCAAATGTCAGCCTGATCAGTCCTTTGTGAGGTGACTCTTATACAGGGGTCAGGGAGCTGCTTGAAGAGCCAGTCTGTTCTTTGTAGGAGCTCAAGTGCTGAGCTGTGAGCTCCGTTGTTCATTCAGAGCTGCTAGGCAGGTATGTTTATGTCTGCTGCAGCAGAACTCATAAACCGCCTTTTTTTCCCCAGGTGCTCTGTCCCAGGGAGTTAGGGCTTTATTTATGAGTATCCGTTGTGTTGCTGCCTTTTTTTTTCCCCAGGGCTGTCCTGCCCAGCAAGGAGGCAGCAGAGGCTTTGCTGAGCTGCTGTGATTTCCGCCCTGCTGCTGGTTCCGCCCTGCTGCCGTGTGTATTTCCCTGCAGTCCTGTTTATATGGGTGTGGTTAGAACTGCCTTGGCAACGTTGGCCCACCTCTCTAATGCCAGACTCTCTCTGTTATGGCGGGTTGCCTTGGCAACAGCAGACTGAGTCAGCAATGACAGATTACCTCCGTAGGGGTGGATTCCCTCAGTAATGGCAGACACCCCTCCCCCACAGAACTGGACCATCCTGGGTTTAGCTGTGCTTGCCGTGAAACTCTCAACCCTGAGCGTTTCCAATTGCTGGGTTTTGTTTGTTTGTTTGTTTTTGTCGGCGTGCAACCGGCCAAGCCTGATCACCTGGCTCCCTGCCTCAGAGCCCTTTTACATCAGTTGAACGGTTGACTCTCTCCCAGGTGTTCCAGTCACCTGCTGAAAGGGTGCCGGGATCTGTGTGATTTTCCGTGTGGCAACCCACTGCACAGGCTAAAACAATGTCACTGCCCTGGAATCTCCTGGCCTGGCTTTATGTTTCGGTCCCATTTAATCAGATGAATGGGCTAATCTGCCTTCCCAGATCTCCAGTTGCCAGTTTAACAGGGAACCAGACCAGTGTATTTTGTATGGATAGCCGCTGTACTGCGGCGCCAGCTGAAACAGCCGCGCCGGCCAAAACAGCCATGCTGCTGACCCGTGGGGCTCCTCCACCTGGGAATCTCCTGGTCTGTGGGCAATAAAGATCCGTCTGGAAGTGCGGCGTCCACTGCCCCTCTGCGCTTTCACTGGGAGCTGCAATCCTGAGTTGCTCCTACAGCGCCATCTTGAACCTTCCCCAAGTTTGTTTTTTCGCTTAAAGTTGTGACCTTATTTATCTTCAGGGTTTTTTTTTTTTTTGTAATAATTAAAGCCTATAGAATTTTAAGGAACTTGAAGATGAGTTGAAAATTAGGGAAGTATTTTTTAAAATATTTGTTGTTCTGTCATTTTCTTTAATATAATCTTTTCATTTTTATAAAACAAGTCTTAAAATTTAACTTGTGTGTGATCTAAAAATTCCTTCTCTCCATCTAGTGAGTACTCCAGTGATTACTCTGACTGGACAGCAGATGCAGGAATTAATCTGCAGCCACCAAAGAAAGTTCCTAAGAATAAAACCAAGAAAGCAGAAAGCAGTTCAGATGAAGAAGAAGAATCTGAAAAGCAGAAACAAAAACAGATTAAAAAGGAAAGGAAAAAAGTAAATGAAGAAAAAGATGGACCAATATCACCAAAGAAAAAGAAGCCCAAAGAAAGAAAACAAAAGGTTTGGTTTTTAAAATAATAAATTTAGTGTTCTCTAGGGGGAGAGTTTAAAGCACAGATTTTGAAGTACAGTTGATGACAAACATTGTTGAAGTGTTTCAGCAAATAATAGAAAAGACTTAAGTACACAGTAATAAAAAAAGTATACCTAAATATATTCAGTTTATTTGGGTTTTTAGATATTTAACATGTAGAAGTATTTACTTACAAAATTGCCATATTCTAAATATTGACAATTTAATCTTAAAAATATCAGATTTTTCTTCACAATTCCACAGGATTTATTTATGTGAAATACATAATGATACAACACATATAGTATATTAGTCTATAAGTTGCCTTTGAGTTTAACCGTACTTATTTGCTATTGCTGAAAATAAACAGAAAGTCTACTTGTTACAGTTGACCCCAAGGCAAATATGAAGCTAAAGTGAGATAAGATGGGCTTGTAATATTTCTTCATTAATCTATAGAGTGTGCACCGTAAGTTTTCAGATTTTTGGTCAGTAGCAATATTGATTTGATTACTACAATTAAGTCTGTAGACAGTTTTAGAGAAAGCAGAGAATGTGAGACATATTATAGGAGGAATATGTGTCACCTCTTATGGAGTTGAAATTCTTAACATACGAATGAAAATGAGAACTGTTTAATTTTTGTTCCAAAGTAAATGCAACACAAGGGACATGCTTTCTGCTTCCCAAAGTACTGTGAATGGGAAGCATCTTTGGTTAAAAGGAAGATTTTTTTGTAACCTCTGCCATTTAGGTATAAGTTGTCATTTATAAAATTAAATAGTAGGAGGCTGTAGGGTCTTTATCCCCACTGAGTTTTCAAAAAATATAAGAATATAACATATCTATTTTTTCTAAGTGTTTAGATTTTCTACATTTGTTGAGTTACTCTTTCAGCATTATGAGTTACTTTAATTTGGATTCCTCAGCTGTTACTCTTTTTGCCTCCTTTACTTTTGTTTGGGGAAGCTTTACCAAAGAAAATCCCACACATTTGCCCATAGTTTTTCTTTTTTACCTTGCAGTGATGATAAATGTAGTCTGATTGTTATTTTGTTTATGTAGTGGACAGATTGGTTAAAGAAAACTGGGTTTAGCTATGGATCTCGCTCATAAGGTAAATACTGTTTTTCATTTCAGGACAGTTTTGATGAACTTTAGAGGTTTTGAGTGATAAGTCACTGTGAGAACAATGTTTTCATCCCAAGAGTATAGTTTGCTTCATCTGGTCCCTATAATTTGATAATTTTCCTCAAGTGAATACGATGGCACCTTCATGTACTGGCATATAGAGATCTATTGTTAACTTTAGGCATATTTTAATTTCAGTGTTGTTGTGACAAAGTATTGTAATGGGATGATTCTGCCAGTAGATTTATGTGTGTCACTTTAAATATGATAAGGTTAGGATACTGGAGAGTATTCCCTTTAGTTTAAATTTTGTTCACATGCCTAGCAAGTGATCTAACAGATAGTAGATAGACTTGTTCTTATTCCTTAGTCCTCTAATTATCTCAAATAAACATAGAAGTATTTCCCTTCTTAAACAGGGCATCTTATGTTGGGATTTCAGATGAAGGTCCATAGGGGAAATAAGATTTGAGTGGGCCTAGAAGCATTCCCATATTTGGAAAGGAAAGAAATCAATTATTTATACTTTCCACATTAAAAGAAAACTCAAATCATGGAGCTGGAAATGCTGAAGAATACTCAATGCATTCTTAACTTCTTAATGGTTGTAATTAATAAGTGACAGAAATCTGCCTCGACCAAACATTCTAAGTTCCTCAGGAATTACTGGATAATAAGTTTTGTCCTCGTAATGATTTTTGGTGATGCCAGTCTTTGAATCATACATAACGGTTATTCTTATTTAATATACAACTTACCTGTCTTGATGTAAAAGTTGTTAGCTTTCCCATTGAACATAGATAATTTCCTTATGGGGAGAAATACTTGTCTAGCAATTGACAGTTCATATTGAGGCAGTAATAGGATTTTTCAAACTTTTCTGTCTTTCGCTTTTTATTAGTCAAAGGAAACTTTTTTCAAACAAACTTTTAGCTCAGCTCCTCAATTTATAAAACTTATAAAAATCAAGGCTGCTCTGAATAAAGCATAGTGGAAATTCCTGGGTTGTGGGATCTCTGTGATATACTCAGTGCATAACATAATGGTTACTTGATTTGATAACGGTGTATATATCAAATTAGTGTTTGGATATCATTTTACTCCTCACATCTAACACCTGCAAAACTTATTTACCAAGCTTTTTCCTCAAATCTGCTGTACCCCAGCCCTCTTTATTTCAGTAATGTGATGACTCTTTTAGTTGTTTATACCAGAAACCCTGGACATAGCCTCGATTCCGCTTTTTCTCTCATATTCTACATCCAGTCCATCAGGGAATCAATTATCTGATGGATTATAAATATATTCAGCACTTTACTGTTTTTCACCACCACTATGCTATCATGTTGGTGTGAATCACCCTTAATTCTCATTTATATTACTGTGGTAGCATCTCATTTGACTTCCTGTTTCTCCCTTTTTCTCCCTAGGGTCTATTCTTTAAAGCATAGGTAACAGATTTTTTTTTACAGAAGGCCAGCTACTCTGCCATAGTAGCATTTATAGACAATACGTATGTAAATATACACCATACATATGGCTGTGTTCCAGTAAAACTTAATTTATAAAAATTGTGGCAGGCTGGACTTGCTCTGGGGGGGGGTCATGATTTGCCAATCCTTGTTCCGATGCATCCAGAGTGAGCTTTTTAAAATATAAGTGACATCAAACTATACTTCTTTATTTTTTTTTTATTGCATTTTAGGTTTTGGGGTACATGTGAAGAACATGCAAGATAGTTGCATAGGTACACACGTGTCAGTATGATTTGCTGCCTTCCTCCCCTTCACCTATATCTGGCATTTCTCCCCATGCTATCTCTCCCCAACTCCCCACCCCCCCGCTGTCCCTCCCCTATTCCCCCCAACTGACCTATACTTCTGCCTAAAATTCTGTAATGAACCTATCTCATGTATAGTAAATACCAAAGGCCTTTACCGTAACTCTCCAGGGTAAGGCTCCTGATGTGTTTGACTGAGAAACAGTATGGTGTGGCTAATAGGAAAAAGAGAAAAATGACAGCTACTACAGTTGGGAAACAACTGTAGTTGTACCTGTTGCAAGTAGCCTTGTTTGATATCATATTACGGCATTGCTTCTTTTAGTAAATGGGTGTTATTTTATAGTACCTTGTTTTTTAAAAAGTGAGTAAAATGTAGAAGTCTTAGTGTACAGTCATTTTAAATGTTTTACTTGAGATTTACAAAAGACTTTAATCAGTTGCATAAAGTTTTTTTACTTATAAAAATACTAGGTTACAAATGTTCTTAGAAAGTTCATTTATTTCTAAGTCTAAAGTAACTTCAAGACCATTGTGGCCACTTGTGGGTGACCAGCAAAGTTAAGGAACTTTCTCAGAGGTGTTGTTTTACTTTTATCCATGAGAGTTAAAAAAGTAAAGGACCTGGCTTGACAACATTTTGTTTGAACAAAATGTGAATTTTTTAAAGATGCTTAGTGTGAGCCAAGAATGTGAAACGGTTACTTTAAGAAGGAGAGAACATTCTCATGCTGTGTAGAAGTATAATGTCCAGCTCATAGAAATAATTAGCCTTCTATATCTTGCACTACTCAACTCCTATGAGAATATCTTAGTTCTGATGTACTGTAACTAGGATTAAAAATAAAACAACTCTAGGATGTCTTGGTTTGTTACATGGAATGTTTAGAAAATGGAGAGGATTTTGAAAGGAAAGGAGAATACACAGAGCTTGTACTTCGGGGTTTGTGGGAATATCTTTTTACCTTGTTATGAGTGTTGGCTATAGATTTTGGGGTTTTGCTTCTAGTTAGTTCTCTTTACAGGCAGTGATTTGGAGAGACGGAATAACTCTTGCCATTGCTGCCATTTTTTTCCGGAATAAGTGTTTTGATGCTTAAAGGATAGTCATCTCTCAGTAGCCACGGAGGATTGGTCCCAGGACCCTATAGATAACAAAATCCATAGATATTCAAGTTGCTTATAAAAAAAATGGCATAGTATTTGCATGTGACCTACACACAGTCTCCTATATAAGTCATCTCTAGATTATTAAAATACCTAATACAGTACCTACACATCATTTCATTTGTGTAGATTCAACATAGTATTCAGAATGTAGCAAATTCAAGTTTTGCCTTTTGGAACTTTGTGGAATTTGTTTTCCAAATATTCTCAGTCATGGTTGGTTGAATCCTTGGATGCAGAACCCATGGATATACAGGGCTAACTGTATATTGTACAATGATTGTTTTATTTAATTATCTCTGTAGTTATTTTAAAGAGTAGATTGGTGGATTAATGCTTTTATTATTATTACTTAACAATATTTTAAATTTTGTTAGAGGTTGGCTGTGGGAGAACTAACTGAAAACGGGTTGACATTAGAAGAATGGTTGCCATCAACATGGATTACAGATACTATTCCCCGAAGATGTCCGTTTGTGCCACAGATGGGTGATGAGGTACTTTTAAAGTTCTAAATTATCCTTTTTTCTTACATAATTTTAAACATTTTTAATAGCTCTTGAAATAGAATCTAGAAAATTGAAGCAATTTCATGAAGTATATCATTCTAGATGTTTGTATCTATGTTTAGAGAAAGTACCATTAGGAGTGAAAATCTAATGATAATCCTCTTTGAAGCTTCTGTAATTCTAAATATTTTAAGATTGAAAATTTTGTTAGTGTTTAAAAAAGTGAAGTGTATGTTTTAAGAAGAGGGTTTTATTGCCAGCTTTCTTTTCCTTTTTAAATTAAAATGTACTCATTTATCTTACTTATAGCTTAAATGTATAACATGTTAAAAGAGAAATGAAATTTAGAACTTTGTTTTCATGTAGTTTTATTTCAAAAAAGTGTTAGTGTTTTGTTTACCTGCAGTTTTCATAGTTTATTAGATCTTTAAAAACATCTATAATCTTAGAATAAAAAATGCTATTTCATTTTTAATAAACTGATGAGATCATTGTTTTAAAATATGTAATTGTGAATTTAGAATGAAAATGTAAGAATTAGTTTCCAAATTTTTTACTCAAGGTTAGTATCTCCTTATTTTGTATACAAATTTTAAGAGGCAGTGTTAATCTGGTATCCAACAGATTGACCATAAATAAACTGGGGATTGAAATAGAGGATTAGCAAAGGACACTAATTAACAGTAAAAAGTGGTAATTGACACTTAAGAAAAAAAGGAAAACAAAATTTCTTAATGCTAGAATGGTTGTAAAGAACAGTCTCAAAGAATTCATTTAGAAATCCTACATGCCTCTTAGGACTTGGAAGAGCACAGAGCATTACCACATTATAGTATACTACAGTGGTAGATCTTAACAGGTCCTGTAACATCAAGAAGATGTAATACGTTATTTCAAGATGGCCAGAAAAAATTTGTAATTTCTTGTTGAATGATTTGCTTTCAAAATGCTTAGCTTGACTTTTGAGTTGCTGGTGCTTGAACAGGTGTGTCTTCATTATTTAGCACTATTAATCATTTAAAGTTCCAGACAACTGGAATAATAATGGTAATAATGAATAGAATGAAAGTATGGGATAGTGGTTATCCCAAAATGTTACAAAAAGCTTAACATTTTTAGGCCAGGCTTGGCGGCTCACGTTTATAATCCCAGCACTTTGGGAGGCCGAGGCGGATGGATCATGAGGTCAGGAGATCAAAGCCATCCTGACCAACATGGTGAAACACTATCTCTACTAAAATACAAGAAATTAGCCAAGTGCGGTGGCACGTGTCTGTAGTCCCAGCTGCTCGGCAGGCTGAGGCAGGGGAATTGCGCTGCACTCGAGCCTGGCAAGAGTGAGACTCTGTCTCAAAATAGAAAAAAAAAAGTTAGCATTTTTAATGATACTCTTCTAGTAGTAGATGTCAGACTACTGTGTTCAAGTGCTAGTTCTCAAAGACAGTAGTCAGGAATCACAATTTCATCTTCATGAAATGTATGGTCTGCTGTCTTACCAGGATTTGTGTAAAGATTAAAATATATGTGAAAATACATTTTTCATTTTGATGTTTTCTGTGTATGTACAAAGCAATTTCTAAAAAGTTAAGAACCAAAGTGGATGATAAAGTTACTAGTCAACTTTATTATGCAACGTCAACTTATTTAGAATTTATATATATATAAATTTCAATAAATAAGAATACAAATTCTTATTATATATAAATTCTAAATAAGTTGATGTTGCATAATAAAGTTGTGTTTTTATCCAGAAAGTAACTTGTCATCTTAACTTTTAAGTGTATATTCAAAGAATGTTATTTAGAACACTTTGGTTATGATTTAGCGATGTTAAGACAACTTGAGAGAAGGAAGAGGGGAAAAAATATTAGAATTTCTGTTAGCTCAAAAGGCAGTAGATTTTCTCTTTGCAAATTCAGTTGATACCCTGTATATTGGGTTAAAGGAAACACATCCAGGTTTTAAGATTATGACTTTATTTTTTAGGTTTATTATTTCCGACAAGGACATGAAGCGTATGTCGAAATGGCCCGGAAAAATAAAATATACAGTATCAATCCCAAAAAACAACCATGGCATAAAATGGAACTACGGGTATGACATTGATTTATTATTTAATAGCCCCAAAAATACAGTTATGAATTTAAGAGAAAATTGTATCAAAGGTTACTATTAACACTTTAAGAAACTGCATCATGAAGATAACTTGTTTGATTAAAGCAGTCATAGAGAGTAGCAGGTGTTTAATTTTTAGCCAGAGAAACACAAGATTTGACTGAATTTATATACTCCAATACAGTTTATGGGTTGGGCACAAAATTTAGTTCTAGTGAAAATTAGGTAAAAAGTCTAAGGTAAGCTTTGTATTTGTAAATATGATGCGTATTTCTAGATTTGTCAGCAGTAGTTCAAAGTTACCTATAGGTCTTTGGAATGGTAAAAGAAAACTTACTTTAGTAAAGTTTTCCTTATTTTTCTTTTCTTTTTTTTTTACTTTTTAAAAATTTTGATGTGACTTGCATACTATAGAGTGCACCGATCTTAAGTACATAGCTCAATGAATTTTTATGTGTACGCAGTTATCACCATCCACATCAAGATTTAAATCAAGAATTTTTTTTCTCAATAATGTTTAACTCTCTGTTTCATGGTTTGTTTTGTAAAGATGGTTTCTTATTTTGTCTGTCTCTCTCAGGAGCAAGAACTTATGAAAATAGTTGGCATAAAGTATGAAGTGGGATTACCTACCCTTTGCTGCCTTAAACTTGCTTTTCTAGATCCTGATACTGGTAAACTAACTGGCGGATCATTTACCATGAAGTAAGGACTGTTAAAAGGGTCAATGATTTTCTTAGTATTGCAGATTGTTTTTCAAGTTTCAGATACATTTGAGCATCTTTGAGATAATTTTAGGTATGTGACCTAATCAGTTTCTTTCTGTTTGTAACTAGATACCATGATATGCCCGATGTTATAGATTTCCTAGTCTTGAGACAACAATTTGATGATGCAAAATATAGGCGATGGAATATAGGTGGGTATTTTTTTAGAAGCTGTACATGTTTGATGTGTTTTTTTTTTCTTAATAAGTGATCTACTAGTTTTCATAATTATCAGAGAAATCTTTTTGCTATTATAGCAAAGTAAGGTACTGTGTCAGAGGTATTGTTAAGTTTTGTTAAGGAATGAAAATGACTTTAGTCGATGCTGAAATTCCAAACATTTTTTATTACATTTGACTTTGTCTTTTCATTGTTTTACATGTTGTTAAATTTTTATATAAAAATATTAACAGAAATTAAATTTGAACCCAAAAGAAGCTTAACAAGAAGTGTGTACTGGGACTAAAGCTGAACTGACATTTTTCTTTCATTGGTTAGTCCTATTATAATCTTTAAAATTAGTATTGTAAACAAGTCTCAAAGAAACTAAAATCCGTAAAAGTTTTTAGTCATTTAAGGTGCATTAATTTACATATAGCCATTTATTAGAGTAGTTCTCTTAAAAATTTCATACAGGACCAGTGTGTGTCATGGTGTGATGTGTATATGGCATACATGTTTTGAAAAAGCATATCAATTATAGACCAGTTTATCCTTCAGTGACATTGGAATGCAGTGGCATGGTAGTTTGTCCTTTCTATAAACTTGTATATGCTCTGTAAAGAGAAATTAGGAAAATGCAAGTTATCAAAACTATGGACATGGAAGTTAGCAAGAAAATTTACATCTCATGCAGCATTTTCCTAGAAGTTTTGAAAGATGTGTTTCATCAGATAAGGGAGTAAACCAAGAAAGGGAGAAGTACAGAAACCCCTCAGAAAACAGGAAGTCCAAAACAGGAAAAGTCAAAAGGAATCCCAAGTAATATTTAATAGAAGCCTCAGGATAGCAGCTACCTAGCAAGTCCAGTTGTCCTTCAAGGGGAGAGTTTTCAGAGGGAAAACTTGGAAAACATACGTTATCTAACAAGTTTGTCTCTGTGGAAAATTACATTTAAGAATGAGTTTTACAGCTTGAGCTGTTAGAAAATGTGGGAAGATATAATTGTAAATTCACTGAAAACCAAGCATTAAAAAAATGAAGCAATATTAATTTTAGGGAAAACAAAATTGTATAAGAAAGGAATTACATGTTGTTTTGCTTAGAAACAAGCAGTATTTACGTCGTCATGATTACAGATTGAACCTGGATTAAATGTAATACATATACTTTTCATGTTTGTATTGAGATTATAGGTGTCCTTTAGTATCCACAGGGAATTGCTTCCAGGACCCCCATGGATACCAAAATTTGTCCATACTTAAGTCCCAGAGTTGATCCTACAGAAAAGTTAGCCCTCCATATGAGTTTCACATCCCACTAATACTGTATTTTTAGTCTGCATTTGATTGCTGATGTAGAATCTGCCAATACAGAGGGCCAAATCTTTTTATTGAAAAAATCTGGGTATAAGTGGACCTGGTCAATTAAAACCCAGTGTTCAAGAATCAACTCTGATACTTAATGTCAAAAACTGATGAATGAAGTAATCTGTAAATCAAGAAGTAGTAGTTAAAATAGATGGAAACATTTTTCTTGGTTTTGGGTATCAGCCTTTGGTATATTTGACCCATTTGATTTTTTTTTTTTTTTTGAGACGGAGTTTCGCTCTTGTTACCCAGGCTGGAGTGCAATGGCATGATCTCGGCTCACCGCAACCTCTGCCTCCTGGGTTCAGGCAATTCTCCTGCCTCAGCCTCCCGAGTAGCTGTGATTACAGGCACGCGCCACCATGCCCAGCTAATTTTTGTATTTTTAGTAGAGACGGGGTTTCACCAGGTTGACCAGGATGGTCTCGATCTCTTGACCTCGTGATCCACCTGCCTCGGCCTCCCAAAGTGCTGGGATTACAGGCGTCAGCCACCGCGCCTGGCCTGATTTTTTAACTTATTCACATATGTTACTTGATATGATGAATCTTATTTTTTTAAGGAAACTAATTTGCCAATAAATTGCAGAACAAATAATATGGCTCAAAGTGCAGGAAATTCCAGAAGTGAGCTTATAATCTCAGCAAAGTAATATGGCTAGCATTGGACAATCAGAGAGATTTCAAATGGATGAGCATCCTAATTTTCTCATTTGGATCTTACAATTTTATTCTAATTTATAGGTTAATATTTATCTAAAGTTAGTATCGTTCTCTTTTTTTTTTTTAAGGAGAGGAAGAAAGGAAGAAAAAGAGGGAGAGAGAACAGGAATATTGCTTAATTCTAAGAATGGTTATTAATAATGGCTGATCAATATTTTGTGTATTGAAAGTGGAGAATGTATATTTTGTGTATTTAAAGTGGAGAGCGCTATACATATTTATTAAGTTTACTTGTTCCAGATCTGAATTCAAGTCCTGGATATCCTTATTAATTTTCT